>JANRGW010003597.1:0-50623 GCA_024733675.1 Psilopsiagon aymara
GGTGTCCCTGCCCATGGCAGGGGGTTGGAACTGGATGATCTTAAGGTCCTTTCCAACTCTAACTATTCTATGATTCTTCATGCATAGGATATACAACTTATAATTTATTAGGTACAGTAAACATAGGTATAGTGTATGGCTGTACCCTATGTTTATGATCACAGTTTATAAACTACACCTCTGGAGTCGGAATATATTGAAATCAAGTTAAGCAGCTTTTGTTACAAAGTTTAAGCATGCTGGCTGCACAAATCAAATCACAGCTAGCTCTCAAGATCATGGTCTGACTACATAGTCTGGAGACTTAACGCTCCCCAAGCAACTGCACCAGGGAATACCACTACAAAAAAAGCTTCTGCTTGTTTAATGCTGCTGAATATGTGAATAGAGATGTAAATGGCAGAAGGAGTAAATTCAACCGCATGAAAGTTTAGAAGATGTTATTCCACACTTAACCTCTCTACTTGGCAGCAAACATAAGACAAGGCTAAATACACATGGCAGTATGCTGATGGTTTTTGTACTATGCTGGCTAAAGCTCTGGGAGTAAGGAAAGGTTATATATCTATAAATTATATAGTTATCTCTATATATCTTTACTTATATAGATATATACTTCTTATAGTAGCCTACAGCCTGAAAAAAATGCAGGTGAAGAAAACCAGAGGGTTTGCCCCTGGAAAACCAGCCAAGGGAAGACTGGCATGACCAACTGCTACTGCAATTACCACCTAACTTGGAGCTTGGAAAAAATGCTGATGATGAAAAAACCCAACCCAAGCGCAAAAGCAAACCGTAAAAACAAAGCGTCTCTGCCACATCCAAGTGCAATGCACTTTCTGCACAGTAAGTGGAAATTACAAAAATCTCTAAATTGGGTTTAAATACAGCACTAAAAACACTTTTATGAAACCTGGGCTTTAATCCAAAGCACAAACACAGGCAAGGCTGGCCCTGCTCAGCTATCACAATACAGAACAGCTTGCTTTTAGCTCACTTTACTGAAATGCTTTCAAGTGAGTACTTAGAGCCTTCAAAGTCACGTATACAGACGTTGGCTTATCTCTTGATGCAACAATATAAAAAGTAGGTACCACAAAAAAGATAATAGGATATTAAGAAAAAAAAAAAAATAAGGCTTACAGTTACTGGGAAGCTGTGGTGCAAGTACTTGTGTTTGAAGTTTGCATTTTAAATAGTAGCTAAAGCTTCATAAATGTCTCTATATTGCTATTCATGTAGCTTGGGAACCCAGACAGTGCTTGCTTGTGATTTGGCTTGTCTTTCAGTTCTCCTCAGCCTTCAAAAAGCAAGAAAGCAAACTAAAAATCCCCATGGCTGTACCTTCTGAGCCCACCACATGCCTGTGCTCAGTAATCATCCAGCTGAAAGATACTAAATACTCAAAACACAAACTATTCAGAAGGAATCTGTCCCACTGAGAGCTGAAGTGTGTTTCCATGACAAGGATGTGATCTGGTAATTTGCAATTTTGAAAATGGGGTTCATCATGAACCCCAAGTTGAAGAAAGAAAGGGCAAATGAGTTCAATTTATGTCACTATTATATTCACCTAACCATGGAATATTCACTATTTCTTACAAATGTGGCATTTCAGAGCGGCAATGACCAGTAGCATAGATGTGACACTGTTTCCCTAAAACAGCAGCGATGTTTTCAGTTAACCCAGGCTCACTTACTGCCACCCCAGACACCACAGGATGGTCTGGAAGAGATCTATGCACCAGCTTCACAGCCAGGCAGCTTTAAATGAATGAATGGACCCAGCTAGTGCAAAGGCAGCTGAACATAGGTCCCGTTGGTGGCCCCACTAAGAGTCTGTGCAAAATTCCCAGCCCCTTATAAGGCTTACTTGTGCACACAGATGGTCATTAAAAGTAAAGAGGGGCTTACTTGTACAGGTGAGCATATGTGTGTGTATGAGCATACACTCACCTTTTGATATGAAGAACCCTTCTTAAGGTTAATTACAAAATAGCACATAGAGGTGCAGCTATACAAAGACAAGAGGGAAGCTGGAATAGATACGAAGAAAAGCCATGGAGTGAAAGACACCGAATAGCTCGTATCCAGCTGAGGAGATGAAAGATGAAGTGTAGTGGCAATGAGCAGCACTAACTTCTCAGGAGTGCACTGTGGATTATACTGAGGACACTTTGGCAGTTTCCCCCCAACCCTCCCTTTAAACAATCAAGACTGCTCATAGGTCAGAGCTGTGCTTTATTTATTATTCACTGATTCCTTCAGCACGAGTTACAAGAAGAACACACATTTAAAAGCAGTAATTCATGGTGTTCCTAGTAACTTACTGAAATAATCAATATATAGTTCGCAACAGGTTCAGACTTAAACAGGGGAAGTTTAGATTGGATATGAGGAAGAAATTCTTTCCTGTGAGGGTGGTGAGGCACTGAAATGGGTTGCCCAGGGAAGTTGTGAATGCTCCATTGCTGGCGGTGTTCAAGGCCCAGGTTGGACATAGCCTTGGGTGACATGGTTTAGTGTGAGGTGTCCCTGCCCATGGCAGGGGGATTGGAACTAGATGATGTTAAGGTCCTTTCCAACCCTAACTATTCTATGATTCTATGGTTGTACCTTACACAGCCACACAGTGTGCTCAAGCAGGACCCTCACACATTGCTATGCATAGCATAACCTGGGAACGTTTGAAGGTTACCTACAAATCGTTCTCCATCAGAAGCAGCTCTTTGGCTCATGCGAAAAACACAGACATGTAAGGAGATGGAGTGGAAATTGTGTGTCTTGTGAAGGTATCTCAGCACTTATTGTGCATGCCAGATAGTGCAGAACCGACAGATGGTTCAACAGATGCTCTGAGATAGAAGTGGCTTAGTAGGTGAACCATAAAAAAGGCTTGAAGCACATAGAAAGAATCAGCACCACACCATTCATAATAAAAATGTCCCTTTTTTCACCCTGCTCAAAGTCCCACCAAGCACCACAGTTTACACCTATTGCCAAGCTCCAGCACTGCTAGCAGCATCTGCAGTATCTTAAAAGCTGCAAATGCTTGAGATCAGCTGTGCAGGCGTGGGAAATATATTCAAGACTGCCTCATTAGATGACAACTGACTGAGCAGAGAGGTCATTTCTCCCCCCAAGATACAACTTGTCATCTTCCTTGACCTCATCACAAGCCAGTTTCCTGAACCCATAGCTGCTGGCATTGTTTGGCTGGGGCCACGGTACTGCCATTCATCAAGGTTCGTGCCACAGCTAAGAAAATAGGTGTCACGACCGCTGAAAACCAAGCCAAGAGCTTCAAAGGGGCCTGTCAAGCTCCAGGTTTGTTCAATTTACATGTACTCATCTATGACAGATTCTGCAGCCTACAAGTCTTTCTTCTTGCTACTTTTTATTTAGCTGTGAAGCTAATCTTCTGCCACAGTGTAAATGGGTGTGTTAACTCCAATGGGAAAAGAGGAGGAATAGGAATTGGTGCCCATTAAATAGGGCACTAATCCCAAAACATACTGATGAAGGCTGCTGAATAACTGGGCTATATGGCTGTGTACCAGACACCCATACATGGTTATCAGCAACTATGGAGCATAATTAAAGCACACAGGTATCCACAGATCTTGCAGGTTCCTAAATCCATTCCCTGGGTTTAGCAGCCTAAATTTAACAGGAAACATTCCCCAGCAGGACCGTGGGGCGAGTGGCTGCGGTTCAGAGGCTGAGCCCAGCTCTAGGCAGAGCATCACCGCTCTCCATGCCCAGGGGGACCCTGCCATGCCCCTGCAGGCCACATTCTCACATGGCACCTCAGCTGAGTGCACCAGGGACTCAGCTTACGCTGCGCAGGTACTTAGGCTAGTGAACTGTAATGCTTGCCAACTGGTTCTTGTTTCTGGCCATCACAACCCTAGTTTCAGCACTGAAGAAGTACAAGATATCCAGGCAGCAGAGGAGACAAGGACAAGGATGGGAATGGCAGTGCTGGCACACTCCATCTCTAGAGCTAGGAGCACCAGGGGTAAGGACATACAGGTTTCATCTGACACAGAGACCTGTCTTAAATACCAACAAAAATCTACAGGAATCAGGAAAAGGAAATAAAAAACTAAACATTAAAGCCACCTCTAGGACATCCAGGAAACTTCAGTTTCCTTCCAAGAGATACAAATTCATTTCATTGCAGTGTACTTTTGTAGGGCTCTAGGATATCATGACTGAGGTATTTCATTTTTGAGCTGCTCCAAATGAATATTTAATAAAAAAATGTTTGTACTTTCCTACCATCATTAGTGTAAGCCCGTAAGCCAGGCTCAGTCACATTAAAACCTTCAATTCAAGCTTCCACTAACCTTCCATGGGGGTATTATTGTCTGGCCGATTGGCAAAGACGACATCCACGTATTCCAGCTGCAGTCTCTGGAGAGAAGCCTTTAGCCCTGGAAACAGCAAGGCAGAGATGAGAACCAGCACGGTCAGTGTGAGGCAGGAATATGGCAGCACAGAGCTGCCAGGTACAAAGCAGCACTACATTAGGACTGAAATAGGACTCATTGCATCTACATACATGCCTAATATATATACACACACACAACACCAAATAGCATATAAGAAGGACGCTGCATAATGTTGTCCCATATCTATGCAGGCATATTTAGAAAAGAACACCAGCTTGTCCACATGCAGAATCCCACCCCTTCCATGAGAATTTCTTTTTTTTCTGAATTACACTGAATTTTGGACTGGTCACCAAGGATACCCATGGCCATCCCATCAGAAGGCATCTGCCAGGGACCAGTTTCAGTGCTCCGCTTCTGTTCAAAGTTGATTTAATCTAAATCACATCACAGAGCCTTTCTGTGCAAGCCCAGGGTACATCGCCTCCATCTTGGCCCACTTAATGAAGCCCTGCCCCAGGAGACATTCCAGAAATGCAAGCCCAGATGGGAGGCTGGTGGCACTCAGATCCATTATGGTGAGCAGATAAAGAGCCATGGAGGGTTTTACTCCCTCTGCAGGGTAAGCAAGCTGTGCCCAGCAACGCATTGCATAGGCCAGAAGTGGTTTTGCAGGGAAAGACTGTTTTGCAGCTAGAGTCCAGAACTGCCCAGGCTTCAGGCTTCAACATCTTCTCTACAAGGACTGGATGGGAGATAGCATCAAAAGCCTACATATATATACGTGTGTGTGTGTGTGTGTGTGTGTGTGTTTAAGACAGAGAGAGAGTGAGAAAAGAGGATTTATAACACTTATTTTCTATAAATCTTCCCAGGAACAAAATGTTTTTATGAGTATTCGTGAAGAATGAGCCAAAATAGAGCAGTCCGAAAATGTTCACTTAATTTTTAGATGAAAAAAGATGGCCATTTTTGCCGAATCTATTTATAGAAAATAGCTAACATTGACCTTAACGTTATATGCTATGTGTTCTGTGAAGTTATTTTAACTGCTGCCAGTATTTTTCTATCATTTCATGATGTAGCTCCACAAGAAATAGAAAATGGAAGTTGTTTGGACTACCTATGACATGGCTGCAACTTCCCTGAGCATCTCTAGGTCTAGGGCCACCAGCAGCTGGGACACACACCACCTCATGGCAGCGTTATTGAAATGAAAAGTCAATAAAATGTTGGTAAAAAACTTGGTTGAGAATTATCTTAATATGAAAGTCATCCTAATGTAGCTGAATTCTGCAAATCCTAAATAACAAAAACTTTCCAGGACAATCTCAGACGTACAAGCTGGGTACTAGGAGGCAAAACCTACTGTGCTCTGGTGATGCTCTTCATCACTGAAAAATAGCATCTTTGAGATGGAAGATGCCCAAATCTGCACCACAGGGAGAAGATTTCTCTGCTCACTGTGTTTGCCAATGACTATGTTCATCCCAGCTCACCTGCTCCCACCTACACCTGCTGGGTATGATGCAGGTGACAGTGACATCCCAGGTGGGGGCTGGATAATATAAATATAGTAACGATTTTTTCCATCTAATCTATGTTTTAACATACACAGAACAAATCCTGGTTGTCGAAAGTTGTGGCAAATGGGCCATTGCAGATTATGATGATAAAACATGCGAACGGCCAAACACAAGTTACAGCTGCCATTTCTGGCAGGCAAACTGGATTTTGTGCAGTAGAATGCTACATTCTGATAAGCAAAGCCCAAAGCATACCTCCTGCTTATTCTGCTGTGCAAACAGCCTGGTCCCCCTGCACCATCAAACTACAACACCATGGCATGCTAGTAATGTAGGTGAGCCTGAACTTTCTTTTCTGATTTGTCTTGGCAGCATATAGTAGCTTAACCAGCAACCACTGTAAACAATTAGGGCTTAACTCACAAATCAAAGAGGAGAGTAATTACCCCAGCATACACAGTCCAATAAAGAGAATCACTTTTCGTTGCTGCATCCACTGTGGCGTGTTGATTTATGGAGGGTGCTGCTCCCCTGGGGCTTCAGCCCTGAGTTATCCAGGCTGTCATTGCCCTTTGAGGAGAAGCTGCTCCCTCAGGAGCAGCACAGTCTGCTTCTCTGCTCTCCCCAAGGACTTTGGTATGGAGCATATAATTTCCCAGTAACCCAAAGAACATGTTTTGCACATCCCTCTGTGCCAGCAGACAGATGTGGGTCAAACTGCAACAAGAGGCAGGCAGTACAAATCTCTCTGGAGGGATCTGAAGCACAGGTACCAAGCCTGATGCTCCCCTTCTGCCCTGAAGGCTGCCCAGCCCCCAAGGAGCCAGAGACCCTCAGTAACTCCTTTCCATGGCTTCATAAAGCAGCTTTTCTCCTAACCCAAGCTATTTTTACCCAGAATATATGTAGAAAACACACCCAGGCCCTTACACTGCTGGCTGCTTTTCTGGGTCTGGAACTTGCTTATAATCTGCACAGGGGGAAAGTTATTGTCCCCTGGGTCCTCCCTGGGGGGTTTTGGTGGGCTGTTCCCCATCCCTCTCAGAAGCCAGCCCAGGCTGGCATTGTGATCCTTAAAATAACAGAAATGTGTCTTTTATGGGTGCCTTTCTGTCCAGCATGCAAATCCTGTGCAAGTTATAATCATGCCTGCAATGCGTGTTCCTGAGTACCTGACCCAACACCTAACAGCCCCTGGAAAGAGCTATATCAAGTGAAACATACTTATCCATATAGAAACACATATGTGCTCTCACACCCTCTACAACAATAATGTATCCAAAAAAAAAAAAGAAAAAAAAAGCAATTGGAAGGAAGATGAGGAGCATCTGTTAGACCCAGCAGAGACTGGGGTGAATAATCCTGGTGGATGAGCAAGGTAGCACACAGCATCCGTCAGTGGGATGCAGGACTGGATGCAAGGAGCCATGTGAGGGAGTGTACAAGAAGATAAAACAGCATTGAGAGCAAACCGCAGCCCTCCCCAGCCGGCTGCTCAGCAGATGGGACCTGGCACCCCTCCAGAGGCTATTTCTGCAGGCTGACATCATGCCCCGCATCATCATCCCTCCCTTCTCTGCCAGGGAAGCCCACAGCCATGTCTACCGACCACGCACTGCTGCCAACTGCCCCATCTCTTCTGAGAAAGAACAGCTCCAGACCCACTGAGCCTTCCTGCCTCCCGTCATCTCACAGCAGCTGGGATTGGGACTGTTCTTGAGGACAACCATGCAAAAGCTGCCAGGAACCTGCATGAGGCAGTAAGGTTTTGCAGCACAGCAAACCCTGATTACAGCAGATAAGCAATAAATCTACAAACAACACACACGGCCAGCCAAGGACAACACACTTATTATAGCAAAAAACCCAAAAGGTTATTGCTTCACAGAGGTGTGGCAGAGGAGGCTTTTTGTTTGCGATGCGTTTGATCGCACCTTTTGAGAAAAGCCAGAATAACCCCTTGGTGCATTTTGGACGGCTCACAGCCAAGCTTGGGAACTGCCCAGTGCAGAGAATCAAAGAGACCTGGCTCACAGGAGAGCAATTGCCCTGGGGTCCAGGCGACCCATCCACCTGTACCAAGGCACCCATGCACAGCCAAACAGCACGTACCTTCAATGATGTGTTTTCTTGAAAGTCCTCTTTCTGTTTCAGCTCTGCAAAGAAAAAATAGGTACACAGATGTTAGAGATCTGAGGTGCTAACAATTGGGGAGTGCTAATTTTGTATTCTGGTTTAAACCTCCCAAAAATAAAGTTGCAACTCATACAACAGAGAGACCCTGAACCTTGTTTGGGTTCCCAGTCTCAAAGATAACAGCATCTTCAATATGTAATATCACTGTTAATTTTACACCGTAACAGCTGTGCTATGGATATTACCTGACTAAAGCTACCAGCTGCTACTTATAAGCAGAAGGGTAAGGATGCTGGAAGGGCAGTGGAGGCTGCTGGGGCCAGGCAGCACAGGGATGAGGCTGTGCCCTAGCTGGCAGCAGCACTGAAACCTCATTGACATCATCTTCAATTTTGAAGCAAGGCTGTCTTCACCCTGCCAGTGCACCTCCCAGGGCTGCAAAGATACTCAGGGTGGGAGCACATCCAGCATCGCACCCTGGCATCTGCTAGGGACTGCCACCTCTGCCAAGCTCCAACTCCCTAAAAGACTTGTCAAAATGAGAAGAAAGAAGACAATAGTGACAAGCCACCCCTGCAAGGTGCCACTGATCTCCGTTCGGCTGTAAAACTGTAAAAGGGAAAAGCATGAAACAGCAGCAAACACCATTAAGAGTAAATGTGACACTTACTTTCCACCCCAGTACAGTTTAGTTGTTATGACCAGACTGGACCTCCTGCAAAAAGAACAGAAATACTATTTGCTGTTAAAACCGATTACAAGTAACGAAGCTGCCCATCAAGTGGGTGTTCCCAAATCACTAGAAAACTTTTTACAACAGGTCCCTTCAATGCTCAGGTCTGCTGCAGACAGGCAGTGACCATAGGGTAGTATGCAGAAATCAAAGCTAATGCAAGTGAAATTACCAAAAAGAGGGTACATTTTTAATTATGGAGAAAGCAATCTCCAGGGCTCTTAACCAAGGATATCCAAGTCCAGTGCCCCCCATTTTCATGCAGTATTCCCAGAGCCATTAAAACTCTAAGTGTCGAATCCACTGAATTAATCTGTAAATTCCCACGTGATAACAAACCAAAGATTTATCCTTTGCAAACTACCTTACTGTGTAACTGTACAACACACAATTTCTCCAGCGTTTGCTTTTTTTCACAGTGTCCAGAGTATTTCTTACTGAGTAATCTTCACCCTAACACAGGGGATACTGATTTTGGAAAAAGCACCACTAGAACTCATTCTTTGTTTGGAGGCTGAACACGACACACACACAGGAGGTCTTGAAAGATTATGTAAATGCTCTTAACACTACACAACATATGGTAATATGCATCATTTAAATTAAGTATCATCTCCTACCAGGCTATCCAAGATGAAGGCCCATCACATCTTTGCATTCTTAATACATAATCTTATGTACACAGATAAGGATGCCAGTGCATGACCGTCTGTCTTCATGAACCATGCAAGGCAGTGACAATGTATATGCTCAGAAGTTGTCTTAACTGTGCCATGCACAGAGACAGCGGTCGAGGCAGCACAGCAAGCTGATGGTTGCAGCCTTGCAAAGCCAGTCTGTGCTCCCCAAAAGACAGGAGAGCATTTTTATGTGGCATTTGCAAAGTCTGACTGCTGCAGAAGTCCTGGCTGGCTGCACTGTTCGTGACCATTGCACAGGCAAGCTCCTCGCGCTGCCTGGAAGCTGCTCTTGGGACAGCAGCACCTAATATGCATCATTTTTAAAACCCAGAAGGATTCTCAGAGGTGCTGCCTGCTTGCAGGTGTCTGGCACTACAGTACCTCCAGCCCTTCTTCTTCAGGATGTTCCCCAGGATGACCTCAGCCCTGTGCAAGAGAGTCCAGTGTGAGAGTCAGGAGGATGCTCAGTACCAGGTAGACCACCATAGCTGCTGTCTACCCCAGCCCCCTGAAATGTCCCCCAGACACCAGCCTGCAGCATTGCTATGGGCTGTGCAGCCCTCCCCTCCCAGGGTTATGGTGACCCAGCACCTGCTAGAATAGGTCCCCTCCATCACTACCAAGATCTTGTCACCCACTTTTTGTAGGGGCAGACCTGCACCCCTATGCTCTACATCTCCTTGAACCTGCTCTGGGAGGACAAAGCCATTTTGTCTCCACACCAGGGATGTGATGTCCCAGTCCACCTTTTACACTAAATACAAGGCCGTATAAATCAGGCAAAGTCAGATAAATTATGGATGGATATTTCCCACCCCAGTTCCACAGTGACACTAAGAGCATTAGCTCAGCTGCAGCCAGAGTGGTTCCCATGCTGGGATCTGTGCCTGGGAGCTGTCACTGGCATAGGCCATTTATCACCATTAAAATGCACACTGACTTTTCATTTATTCAGGACATTTTATTACTCGTACTAACAGCAAGGGGCAGTCTTCAGCTGGCTACAAGAGGGCTTGGTTTAATTTCTTGTTTGATTTTTGATCTAACTCTAACTATAAAGGTTTTTCTACTCCCCTCAGGGAGAAGGGGGTTTCCCAAGCACCACCAGGGCCAGAGCCTTATCAGTTATGAGTGACTGACAGAGGGAGGAGCAGACCCAGGCTGGGGGACTCCAGTGAAGTGCTGCAGGATGCTGGGCACTCACTTGCCAGCCGCGTACACCTCAGCTGTGTCAAACAAGTTGACGCCGCTTTCATAGGCGATGGTCATCAGCTGCTCAGCCACCTTAGGGAACAGAGACAGAGAGGTGAGGCATGGCAAGAGTGATCACATCTCATCCCCCTGTGGAGAAAAGCCCTTTAAGGCAAAAAGTGGCTTTAGCAGGCCTGGGAGAGGTGTAGCATCCCCTGCCCAGGGGAGCAAGACCCTTCGGCAGAGCACCCAGAAGAGTGTGCACTGGCCTGAGAAGTGCCAAAACATGGTGCACAGAATTACATCAGCTTCCCTTTGACTCTTCTTGGGAGGAATTAATCTCTTCTCATAGGAAACTTCTAATAAGAGAGTGAACAAGAATTTTGAAGGATTATATAAAATAGTCTGCAAACCTGTGGAGTTTAATACAGAAAGGATATTTCTATGGTAAGAGTTCAATATTTTTTTTTATACCTGACATTGGCTATCATGCAGCTCTCCAGCAGACATTGTGGGGTATGTAAATACCTGGAAGTAATTTCACATGATCCCCATCAATGCCCTGGGTTTCCCACTACTCGCTTTGGGGATTCGGCACCCAGAAGGGGCTGGCAGCTCAGGGAGGGAGCAGGGAAGGCATCAAGCCAGGGCACCCATGATCAGCCAATGTCCTTAGGGTGGGCATCCCTCAAGGACAGGGCTGTGTTTCAGTCCTCTTTTTCCATGCATGAACACTTTGCACTAATTTATTCTAATCAAGGAGGACAGGAGAGCCAAGGAACAAATTACAATCAAGTCATCTCTCTTCAGCCTGTAATGCAAAGAAACAGGAATGAACTCAGTGATCCATAGTCAACAGAAGAAATACCACCAAAGAACAAGCAAATTGAAAAGCAAAAAGCCTTTCGGTTCAGACTCCTGGGTTGTTTTCCTTGTGCCAAAGTTATTTTGGGGTTTGTCATGTACAAAGGGGAAGGCAGCCAGGAGGTTGCTCTCCTTTTGATGACTAGCATCTGCAGCAAACCTGAGATGGAAGGAAACCCACGTGCTGCCCAGCACTCAGAGAATTATTAACTGAGATTAAGAACCACCTGGTACAGGCAAGTGTGCGTAGGAAACCCAAGTTCATTTTCATGTTTCATCTTATTATGTAAAAACATATTTCACGAGGCAGCTCCTTGTAAGCTGAGCCCCAGCCTGTATTTATGACTGTTGCTGATTACATACATGATGCAAAAATAGTTTCCAATTTCCGCTCCAAGAACAGTGCCACTGCCAATGGTAAGGAGGAAATATCTCTTCAAACAGTGTGGAAAAGATCACTTTCAGGGATAGACAGGCTGTTTTTATTAAAGTTGACCTCTAGAAATATCAGTTTCATTAAGGCTTTTTTGAAGCAGAAGCTCAAGCTTTGTGTTGCTTTGGTTAGTACCTCTCTGTCATTTCCCCTTACAGAAACAGGCTCTTCTGATTTCGGTAGCCATGGTTTCATTTAAAAAGTATCTCATATTGGCTTTTATTTCATGCATTGCATTTAGACCAAGAATTACTTACCTCATCTGAGATTTGACCTCCAAAAGTGACCCATGTCCCTAGACAGAACAAAGTTATCTGTTACTACAAGAGGTTTTTGCAGACAAAAATTTGCTCTACCAAAATTCAGATTCCTTGTGATTAAAAGGTTTAAAATGGGGTTAATTGTTTCAGAGGCTGCTGCGTCCCCGAGCAAGAGGTTCTGCAGCCAGGCAGGACAGGGACAGACACTGGAACACCCTCTCTCCTGGGGAGACAGGTGTGTGGAGCTGGGACTGGCCCTTGAGCCCATCCAGGGAAGCACTGGTAGGACTCTGTGCTGTCAAAGTACACAGTTTTATTGAACTCTGAAGCTCTTTGCAAAACTGAGTTCATTTTCCAAAGCTTCAATTTGACAAATTGAAAAAAAATGATGCTGCTGGTGAAACATGTCATTTGTGGATTGAAATTCTTCCTAAATTTGTGCTTCAGCAGTTAGCATCATGCAAGTCAAAATTAGGGGTAAAAAAATATTTCTATTGACATGAAGTATTTAAAACTCAAAGTGACTTTCCCGCAGGAACTGCTCCATAAAGCCCATGTCCAACACCCGCACAGCCGATGAGCAGTGCTTCCATTAGCTGGCTCAAAAAGTAGTTGCAGTTTAAACTCAGTTGCAGACTGGTATATTATTAGGAAAATTTTGGGGCATTATTTCTTTATGACCTCTGCTTAAATAACAAATATTGTGTGGTGGAAAGAGCATGTGGATCTAACTGGATATTCCTAAGTTACAAGTGTGCTATTTCCTGTATAAATTCTATATGTGTGTGTATATACATATGTATTCCTACATATATCTTAGGAATACATATTTCCTAAGCCACTGGAAGAGAAGAGATGGCAGTGAGATGGAGAAGTGCCAGGTCACATATGGGACACTGCTCAGACAGCCCATACTCACCCTGGCAGACACAGCTTCTGCCCTACTTGTCTGGCCTTAGACAACATCCCATGGAAAGCGATGCCAAGAGACAAGAATGGTGGCTGTGACATTACCTGTGTCTTTGGCCAGCCAAAGTCACAAGGTCATTTTGATCCACAGCACTTTTCAAGACATACACGCCAGCTACATATAAAAGAGGTTATTCAATTAATGGATGGGTCAGTGCTCACATGGCTTACATAAAATTTCCCAGAATTTAAAATTCTGCCTTTTATGATCCCTTCATAATGGATGGGGTTCAGGCCCAATGCAATTTGAGCAAGATGGAGGAGACTGAGGTGTCAGCGAGGGGTTGAGTTCTGATGTGGCTAAGAGGGAAAAAATTAAATGTTCCCTGGGTGCTTGCACTTGCAAAGATGCAATAGGTACGTAAGTGCTCCCACATCTTCATTAAAAATGTATTGGTTAGCTCATTGCTCACAGCAAGCGTGGAAGACGAACCTTGAGCAGGAGTCAGAAAGCAGAGAGCGCGCCTGCTGCTAGTGCTCGAGCTTCTTTGATCACTCCTTGGTTAGAGTCAAAACAAGAGTTGTCCCTGTTAGGGGAATCTTGCTCTCTTTCCCTCAGGACAGGGTCAATTTGAATTATTTTATACATGGTTTCTTTGAGTGCAGGTGAAGTTATTATTAACGATGTATGCTTACTGTGCATTTAAACCGAAACTCTCAATTTCCTGCAAAGTTCCAAGTTCTGGAAAAACAAAGGTTTCACAGAACAGAAACATGTAACACAGCTAATGCTACTGAAATAAGAAGAATCAGCAAAGAGCACACATTTTTAACTGATTTTGCATTTACTTCTGCTCTCTGTAAGGCAATAATCAGGCAGCAGCAGCAGCCACCAAGCCCAAAGCTGCTCTGCAATGGGCAGGCACCCTTGCCTTCCCTGCTATTCTCTGACAGCTAAAGACCTCAGGAAAGGCACTTTCATCCTGGGAGTAAGATAGGCTCTGGTCCTGCACAATAAAGATAAAAATGAAAACAGGTTTCAGCTTATCATTAAGCTTCTTTATGCAGATGAAAAAAATAAAATCCAAATGAAGCCTGATTTCCATGTTAAAGCTTCAGAAGTGTTATTTTTATGGGAATACATTAAAATGCATTTCTACTGAAAAATGAGTTGAGACTGTTTATACCAAAGTGATTTCTTTGCTTAAGTATTCATGCAGGTCCCCAGCACAGGTGAGAAGAAATGCAACCATTTATACACCTGGTGGGTTGCACATCCTCTGTTGAATTTCAGTGGCTACAACCTTACAACACAAACCATGCCACAATCAGCAACAGAGTGTGTAATGGAGTGGCAAAATGCTCAAGTGTTTGGGTGCATGGAGAGCAGCCCAAGAGCTGACAATAGCTTGTGTAAGAATAGTGAGTGCTTAATCTCTTTGAATACAAGCAGTAAATATATGCGATATGTACCTGCCCTGGATCTGTCTGTCTCTCCCTGTACTTCCAGACCCAGCTTGGGGAACCCAAGGGACCTAGGACCCTAACCCTATCCTAACATCATTGGGACCACATGGGTGAGGAATCCTTGGGGTATTCTTTTTTAACTTGATCACTGCAAAACCAGCCAGGGAGGTAAGTCTTTGCTCCGCAAGGTGATGTCTAAAGCATCAGATAGGGTTGGGAAAGCAAGATGCTCTGGTGCAATCCCAGCCAGAGCCAGGAGCAGGGAAAGCAGCACACAATTCCCCCAGGCAGCAGACATAGGTTACCTATGCCCAAAACATCCAGGGCAGCTGCTGGGGCTGCAGCTGCAGCTGCTGCTCAGCTCTAATTTAAAGACAAGTCACTTCAGAAAGTGCAAGGCACACTTGGCATTTCAAATGACTGTGGATGATTCACAACCTCAGCCAAAGGGAGTATGTTGGAAGAAAAATATACTAGATGTATATTTTTTAAATCATCACTTTTTCACCTTAGTAAGTCATGGTCTTGTACGCTCCAATTCACTCTATAAACATAACTCCTCCATGACACAGCATGGCAGTGGGTATAACCATACAACACAACCTCCTGTCCCTTGCCAATCACCTTGTTCCCTTACATTGGAAAACAATTTCTCAACTGGATATCCTCACCTTTGTGGAATTTCTGTATTAAATCTAGATTTAGCTCCCTTTCCAGAGCATCCCAGAGCCTAGCAAGGTGTGGTTACCAATGGGTTATTTGCCGATTCAGAATTGACCACTCAACACTGTCATTGCCAGCAGATGTGTCGCCTCTGCAGGGGTGGAGAGAAAGAGCAAGGGTTCCTGGCTGAAAGTCAAAGCTTCACCTCCTGCCAGTGCGGATTTATCCCTGGCTTGCTCCTGGAGAAGATGATGCCAAATGGACATCTGGCACATGGGTTTGGTCTGGTGCTCAAGTGACAAGCAAATGCTCGGCTCCACAAGCTTGAAGTACCTGTGTGCAAACCAGATTCCTCCACCACCATCCCAGGTCAGTGGATATTTGGTGTTGGGTTTCCAAAAGCTTTTCCTCAAAGCAAACACTAAGAGGCAATGGCTTCATCTGACCCCTTCTGCTCACAAAACATTTGGCTTTGCACTCAATTGTGAGCACAGGGTATCCTGCCAGTGACTGCAGGAAGATTTCTTGTGTGCTCTTGCATATTGAATTGAATTTAGGGGTTTGGGATGGCTGGTTTTGTCCTGCTGCTCATTTCCTTGAGGCTGGGGCTAATCACCTTGTGGGAGGGTGTATCAGCATTTTGTAAAATTCAGCAGGCAGCCTCTGCAGGCAGGATTCACTCTGAACGGACTACAAGAAAGACATGACCTTATTTTTTCCTCTGCATCATACTCACATTTCCGAACCAGCAACACAGACAGAGCCTTACACCAGCCTGCGCACCTGCCCGAGGTTAGACTGTTAAGATTTCTCGATTAAAGCTTCAGCCAGTGTTAACTTGCTCAAAGGAGGAGGTGAAAGCTCAGCTGGGCCAAGAACAGGGATCAGCACCACAATGCTACAGGAGCTTGGTTCCACAGGAGCTCACCCAGCAGAGCAGTCCCAGCTCTGGTGGGATATTCAGTGACCCAGAGTTATGCTCAGCCATCACCACAGCAGCCCTTCCCAAATTCTTTGCTTGCAAAACTCACTGCTAACACATCTGACCTCATGCGCTCGCTCAACACTTCTTACACTGCAAGCAGCACCCAGCAAATGAATTAATTACAGTGTGAGCTAGAAGAAGCAGGACATAATTAAAGGGTATACATTGCCTTAGCACTGCCTGCCTGCGATTTCTGTCCTGCTTCACATTTTTCTCCACATTTTCATGCAGGATGAAGCACACTCCCACCTTGCTGAGGTTTTGGAAGGCTTTTAAGGAAGATTGTTGAGCCATCAAAACTTCAGTGAACCTTAAATTAGATTTTCATGCTGCATAGAGTTTAGGGAAACACATTTATCTTTTAGGGAACTGCAAAAGAGAAGCTATTTAGAAAAGTCGTATAAGCTGCCACTTGAAGCAGACACCTGATGGATCTGCAGTGGGAGGGAGGACGTGCTGTGCTGCAGAAGAAATACCTGTACATTCAAGAGAAGGTGGCAATGGAATTTCAGTCTTTCCAGTTCTCCCCTATTCCTGCACACATGACAAGGGCTATAGGGTTTATTGCTTTGGGAACAGGCTGACATGACTGGCTCCAAATGGATGCCCAGCAGCTCTCCACCACCCCAGCCTGTGCCCAGAGCAGCCACTTGCTCCCTCCTCAGCCCCCCTTATTCCGCACAGCTGTGCTCACAAAAGCACAATATATTTAGATGCTGCTGCAGTTCCACATGCTTGAAATTAAAGAAAAGCTCTGCAAAACATTTTTTCCTGCTGCTACTTCCTTCCAGTAGCTTTTCTCCACCACAACAACATTGGCTCTTGGTGAAACTGTAAGGATGATAAATAAAATCTCTGTGCAGATAAGACAACTCTTTTCAAAGCCTGGATATATTTTAACCAGAAGAGCTCTTCTTGGTGGAATAGGCCTTATTTATATGACTTGTGATACTGGGTGACTTTCACATTTCACTCTATTTTAAAATCAAATCTCAAAGAGTGTTGGAAGAAATGAACTAACCCCTCAAGCACCTGCCCTGTGAGAACAGCCGGTACCAACTGAGGATAGATCAGGGAGCTGGAAGGCGACATCCACAGGCATAGCAGGCACCAAATGCAAGCAGAGTCAGGTCCTTGCCTGTTACTGCCTTCACCCACTCACCCCTGAGGCAGCAGCATAGAAGCCCAGCACACCCAACCACTTTCCTAAAGACATATCGGTGTCTTCGCCTTCCCATCCTTCCCTTTGACCCCCAGAGGAACAAGGATCCCTGTTTAATGTGAGCCCCAGGCAGAGCAGAGCATCCATCCCTTGAGGGTCTCTGCATATTCTCAGGGGCTTCATGCTCCTGATGTCCCAACCTTGCACCATGGGAATCTGCTCAAAGGAAATTAAACAGCCCCCTCCTTTCTACAGTGTTTGGTTAGATTCTTGTTTGGTTTATACATATACATATGTATACACACACACACAAACTTTTAAACATTCATCATGTGAGCAGTTAAATTGCCATCAAAGAAACTTGCATGAGTAAAGCCATCAGGAGCTGTCCACTTCATCACACACGCTCTTACTGGGCAGCTGAAACTACCAGCAATGTACAAAAGGCTGCAGGAACTGCAGCTCCAATATACAACATACAGGGCCAGCATGTAACTGCCGCAGTGCTTGCAGATGCCCTTTTTGATAAAATATAGAGAAGATAAAATATTGATAACATATCCTTCGGTTTCCAAATCAGTATGGAACAGAAATAACAGGGTACACACATTGGATAAAGTAACAATCTGCCCACAGCCCAGGCAGACCATCATCCCCTGAGACTGGAGCTCTGACGTGTAAAGCCCTTGGTAGCATTCACAGACATCTCTGATGCAGTCTCTGCGGGCTGTCCTTGTGGCAATCAGGTTGTATTAGAAGGATTTTACCTCATAAATGTTCACACAGTTCCACTCAAGCACTATGGGTGGAAAGCACTGCCTCACACCATGGGTAATGCACAGAGCTGCTAACACACCTAAGATCTTCTGCCATGAGCCATCTGCAAGACTGAGCACAGGCTGGGGCTCTGAAAAAGGACACTTCTTACTGAAACACAAGAGCAGCTACCACTACACTTCAGGGCAGTGTGTGGCTGCAGTAAGTGCAGTGGCTGTGGAGGTTACTCACCCAGCCCAAGGCACGAGACTCTCAGTCCGGATTTTCCAAGGTTTCTGGAAGGAAAAGAAAATAATCAGAAAATATCATTAAGTGCTCAAGGGACACACAACGCCATGGGAAACCAGCAGCCAAGGAAGATGAGTCCCTGTTTTCCCCCAAGTCATCTGTTTTTCTCCAAAGAGGCAGACTCTCCCTCAGCTGGGATGCTGGCCACCCAGTTTGGAGGCATGTGGATGCACTACCATTATTCTTGGCCTCAGTAGGCTGTGGGAGAAGCTCTGAGGGCTCATGTATCTCACATCTGATGCTGTTTGGGGTCCCCTGAATAACACACGCATGTTTCTTTCACTTTCATCAATAATGATGAAATTATTAAATTATTATTAATGAATAATACAATATTCATTGTATTAACACTATAGTGTCCACCTTATTCGGCTTCACTGGGGTTTTGTTATTCACCCTCACACTTGTCAGAAGACTCAAATCTATCACAGACCCCTGGTCTGGTTACAGTGGGGCTCCAGTGTAACCAGCTCATGGATTCCCCATGAACAAAACAGCCCATGAGTTTCCAGCCAGAGGGAAGGCAGTGCCTTGATCGCTAACACCATCTGCTTTTCAGCATCAGTGAGATAAAGCTATTGCCCTTCTTCTCGCCTCCCGGAGCCAGGCTGGAGACAAGATGATTAGACCTAAGGCCATGAAATGTGCCATATATTAAACCCCTACCCTAACTTAAACCTACCACTGCAGTACGAAATACCCTTTCAATTATACCCTCCTGCTTTAGACTTTACATTACAGCCGGATCTGTGCAATTTTTTTGCCAGATCAAGGTATAATTTAAGGACCATCTATCTACCTTGCACTGCAGAGCACTAAAAATACCAAAAAAACCCCAAACCAAACAAAACCAAAAAATCACTGCACTTTCTGCTGCTCCTGATTAATTATTTAAAGCCAAATAAAAAAGGAAAAGCCCTGCTCGCCCACAGGCAGGGCACAGTGAAAGGGGTCAGATGAAACACCAGACATTAGCATGGGTCATGCCCCGCTTTTTCAGCTCTTTCCGTTTCCACATGCTTTGTTTCGTGACCTTTTCACATGGCACAATTTCCAGTGTTGGAAAGCAACTGAAGGCATCCTGGGGGGTCAGGAGAGCCAGCTGTACTCCAGCAGGCAGCCTTTGAGGCCATGTTCCCCCCCTCCCACCACCATTGCCACTGCTGTATCCAGAACCTAGTGCTGCTGCTGGGAATGTAAAATTCTGGGAGAGACAGGAATTCGTCCTCAAGCAGCTACTTGAAAAGCTGCAGCTGCATTTGCAGCACCAGGAGCCCCAGGGATGTCCTCACAGCGCAGATGGGGCAGGCACTGACCTGATTATTTTTTCTTTCTTTTTTATTATTCTTTAAAAGTGAAAGCACAGCTGGAGCCCTGTGCGCCAAAACCTATCCATGTGTGGAATAGCACAAGCCATGCCCATCCTCACCTGCTCAAAGCATAACTCTCTGAAAGCTCGAAGTCAAATACCCAGCAGCTGCCTGCGTGCTCCAGCCTAAGCTGCAACACTTCTGGCAGGAAAGAGGAACCCAGGCTCACAGGTCTGGGACTTCCATGCTACTTCTGGAGACAACACACCTGCTGCACAGTGCTCTTTGAAGAAGTCAACTGCTACTGTGCATTTACAAACAGTTTACATTTATTCTGTAGAAGAGCTTTTTTTAATCCCTCTTTCTCAACAATCTATTCTTTGCCTTTCAAAGTCTGTCTCTGTCCCTGCCGGCTGCCAGGACACAGCTTGGCAATGAAGGTGTACTCCTCTCTCTACATAGATATAAATACATATATACACACATTACCCTTTATATATATGCATATACATATCCTTTTTATATACCACTTTATATAAGTGCATGCATATATACACATATCCATGCATGAAACCCTATAGCCTTCACATACATTTTAAGGGTACATCACCCAGCAGCGGGGTCTGTCTCAGTGTCTCAGCCCAGGTACTGTCTGACTGTCCTGTCCTCCTTCCTCACAGGTCCCTTGTCCCTTCAGGCTACAAACCCACATCAGGGCTCATCCCTCCACAGACTGGGTTTTTAGGGTGTACAGCGCACAGACACACACAAACCCAGTTTTCCTCCAGAGAGATATAACCAGCTTTTTGCTGAGTCTGGTCCACCAACAAGTCTGGACAGAAATCTGGAGTTTGGATTTCCAAAACTGTATTTGCCATTTACTTGGCACATATGTGACACGGGCACTTGAAAAAATTTGTATCTACAGTCAAGAGCCAACACTCAAAATGACAAGTCTTTGCAGTGCAAAATTCCTCTTGCAAAATGAACTCAGAAGCCTCTTGGCAACTCAGGAGGAGGTTGCCTAAGCCCATGATCTAGCTTGGAGAGCACCACCAGGTCACAGCCCACCGTTAACTCCAATCCTTTTCAGCCCTCTATTTGCCAGCAAGCATGTCACTCAACTGCACACTCTAGTTAACAGGTGGGCAGCATGCAAGCAAAGCAAACACACCAAAACATGGAGCCCCTAAACCAGATAAAAAGTCAGCCCTCCCAGCATGGCTCATCTCCCAGCTCAGACCTCATGCTGCTTAAAAGTACACAGCTGCTGGTTTGATTACTGGTTCTATGGCAGAGTAGTAAACGGTCTGAAAAAGCAGGAGTTCCTGAGACCTGGTTCTCCTCTACACCCCTAAAAAAGATAATAAGAAAACCATCAGGAAAAAAACTTTATGTATATGTTTACATTTTTTTTCCATCTTCCAGGTATACATATAGTATAGATGTATTGCACACATATACATATAGACAGACACACATGGCCAAAACCTGCAAAACTGCCAAGTAAAATCAATGGTTGGTTTCTAAGTAACAAGACAGGAAAAGCCCTTTATGCTTCCGTTGCACTAATTCCCTAGTCTAAGACAATGAGCTCAGTCCCCAGAGCTGAACCAGCAGCAGCCCATGCAAAGCAGCACGGATGGCTGCTCTGGGAGCAGCGGCTGGGACAGTAGTTGGAATGGCAAGGCCAGCAAACCCTGATTCTGATGGAGCCTGAAGTGCCCATTTCTCACTGGCTGCTCCAGCCACACACAGACTTAACATCCTCCCTGGGCAAAGCTGCTGAGTGCCTGTGCCTATGTGCACCAGGGCAGAGCACCACCAATGGCTTCAGTTCCCTTCCACAGCTAAGTCCTGTGCATAAGGCGTGTGGGTTCCAGAGAGATAACAAGTGATTTGGGATCAGCTAGGAAAGCATGGGGGGATTCTGCCATTGCCCTCCCAAGTTATCATGGACAATGTAGGTTTTTCTGGGCCAGCAGTGGAAGTTCTCAGCAATATTTTCAAGAAATAGTCATTTTACACTGCTATCTTTTAATACATCTGTTGCTGAGCTGACACTCATGTGTTTTCCCTGCTGGATGCTTAAGCACCTGGCCAGTGCTGTAGGAAGGCAATTGCCTTGGCAACCCAAGGTCTGCCTCACCCACGTCCCCACTGAAGCCAGACCCAGACAGGTGCTCGCATGCACCATAGGCTTCACTGCACAGAACACAGAGGCTGAGCAAAGCCATGTCCCACCAGCAGCACTTGGCTGCAGGAGGAGAGGGGAATATCCCCTCTTCATGCATCTTTCAGTTAGTAATTATCAGACAGTGTATCAGTGCCATTGCTCTGGTCATTCTCGTCTCTATTTGGCACTTGCTAATGCCCATGCCTTTTTCATTAGCATAGCAGAAATCTTGCTTCTCCTCTCACTGGTACTCAGCTTCCCTTGCACTCTGCAGAACTGGAGCAATTGCACTGCTCCGCATAAATCACTGCCCAACCCTGCCACACACAGAGAAGTACCAAGAGTTTTAAGTCCAGGACTTATCCCTGCCATGGCACCTTCCATACTGCTTTTAGGCACCAATCTGAAGTTGCCTTTACTTCCTTTATCGCAAAGTTACACCATAAGCGAGACCCAAAACATATTCAACATCTTACTCCAGAATTCTTTTAAAATCAAAGGCTAAAGTGAAATGCTGTCACACCAACCACTGTGCTGCCCAAACCCAGGCTATGGCAGGGCAGAATTAAAGCACCTAAGCCTGGCCATAGAAGAATCCACCAGAGGGAAGGGGATGAGGAAAGATTCATGGAAGCTGCACAAATTTTGGGGCAGGGGCACGGGGCAGGGGCACAGGGCAGACCCATTCAGGCCTCACAGCAGGAGCTGTGCAAACCACACTGGAAGCTCCCAGGTCACTGAAACCTCCAATAAAGGATATTTATAGCCATGTTCATTACATTAAAGGCAATAGGGCATTAACTTCATGAAGTGAAAGAATACACCACTCTGTTTGTAGGTCTAAGAAATACGCATTTTTAACTTTAAATCTTTCCACTTTGCTTTTCCAGGGACCAGGTAAGCATACCACAGTAGTACTGCCCACTCCCAATACCTGGAACTGAACAGGGAGAGGGACAGCGAAAGACATGAGGTCACAAAGCCCCCAAGAGCCCAGCCTTACATGTTGCTTTAGCATGGTACTTCTTTCCTGGCTTAAACCAAAGGTGACATTTTCCCTGTGCAGGTGGGAGTTTGAGCTATCACAACTGTCCCCGCATCACCAGCAGCTTTGCCAGATTGCACTGGGCTCACAAGCATAGGAGATATATGCCTGATTCATTGAAAACACAGCTTGCAAGTCAGGGATATTGTTAAAAATACACCAAGGTACCAAAACAACATGTAGGGAGGGATGACATTTTCCTTGACTAGGCTTTTCCAAGCAGAGGGCGCATCCATTTCCCGAGGAAGCATGAGTTCTTGGCGGTGTTTGATGGTAAGCACCACTCTGAGATGCTGGCATCCATGACAGCATCCGCATACGGGCAGCCTCCAGGAGCAACTACTGCTGCTAAATGCCAGTTAATACCACACAAACAACCAGGCAGCACGTGAGAATGGTCCTGGTGGGGAAAAGGCTGGGAAGGAGGTGTTAGCCCAGCACCTGCTGGGGCTGGGAGATCACAACCAGCAGGGAATTGCGCCTTCCTGCTGGAAAAGAGCAGCTTCAGCAGCGGGACCCAAACAGGCAGCACTGACACAGGGCTGGTTACTAATCCCTCTGCCACTTGCTAGGTCTTCATCAAGAAAATTAAGTTCTCATTTTCTCTTGCTAGTGGACAGAGTTGCACATATACCATATCTGTTCCTGCCCCTTCCTCATCCTCCATAAATCTCAGGCTCAGAGCCACAGCCCTCAGTGTTGTAGGGATTTTGCCTGGGGTGAGCTTGGGGTTTTTGCCTGGCAGTCTGGCAGGCAGCACCCCAGCAGAGTGGGCATCAGGCCCTAGGGTAAAGAGGTTATTTCAGCTGCATGCAAACCTGGAAAACCTTTGTTCAATTACTTACACCTCTTCCCAGCCTGCAGCAAAGAGGGGCTCTGCCTGGGCAGCAGTTTAGATCCCTGTGACTCAAGGGCCAAAGCTCGCTCAGATTTGCTTCTGTCATTACAGTTCCCATCTCCTTTGTTTCTAGAAGATGCAGCTCCAATCCCAGCTGTAGACAAGCACGGTTCCCTGTGTCTCACTTCAGCTGCTGATTTATAAATGGCGGATAAAACCAGAACCAAACTCCACCACGAAACTTAGTTTTTAAACGCAAAAGAAATTATACTCAGAAGAGATACTTTGGTTCTGGACATGCTGTACTGCTGAATAAGCCAGAGTTAATTACTGTGCTAGAAACACGTGGCTAAATGAGACAAGTGCCTATGAGCTGACACCAGTCAGTGCAGGGACATGGAGACCAGCCACCACAAGACAGAACCAGCCCTGCAAAAGCCTACACCTCCCCAAAGCTGGGGAGAAAAGACATTTTTATTGTTAGCTGTTTTGCTGCAGGCAGAGTTATGGAAAAAACCAAGGAAAACACTAGATAGAGTGCTGTAGCACATGTGAACGATGGGCAAGAAGAGCTTGTTACATGTCTGAGGAGCCAGGGATCAACATACACGAGAAAAGTCAAAACAGCAACTTTTGACTTCAAAAACTCTTTGGTTCAGCATCAGGAAGTCAAAAAGCAATGGAAAGCGAAAAGAGAGGACAAATGCATTCTGCAGGAATATAGAGGGGTGATGAGAGCAACAAGAGGCACCTGGGCTAAACCCTGATGGTAAAAAGGCAGGAGTAAAAATCAGTTTTTCAGGAGTCTCAGGAGCAAAGGAGGAGGAAACCCATTCTCAGGGAATTTTTTCTTGTAATGTGGCCACATAGGAAGATTAGGTTGTGTCTTACATGTTAATTTTCATTAAAAGGGCAAGAAACTGAGGTTTAAAATCATGATGAATATTTGGCAATGAAAAGTGAGAATAATTTGATTGTGCATCAACCCTAAACTCATCTAACTCCTTCCCAGGAAGGATATTTGATGGGAATAGCATCCTAGGGCATTGCTGGCTACCAGAAAGTCTGAAATTATTCCTGTAATGACAGAGCAAGAAGACTTACAAGTCAGCTGGAAAGTTTTTCCCTCACTGCTTTTAAAAGCCGTACTCAAGCTACCCTGCAATCTTCCTAACTACCCCAGGGCATGTATGGGCATCACTTCATGAACACAAATCTGCATATAACAGCGTAAGTTGTATTTGTAAGTATTAATTGGATGGAATATCTCTATCAAGGAAACGAGTTTGCTACTGGTTTGGGTTTCACAGGTTCTCCTTGCACTTGCAGAGACTGGCACACAGTGGCTCAGGCTGGGAGTGAAAAGGGGCAAAAAAGACAAAGCCACAACAGCCTAATGATGGGGTTATTCCCTATTTTCTGACACATGACAGCTAGGCTTGTCTTGCAAAATCCGACCTACAAGAGATTTGGGTGCAGCCTGGGACAGTGCCATTCCTTTGCTGCAGAGACAGCCCTTTCTGGCTGTTGGCAGTGGTTGCCCTGCTCAGACCTGCCAGCTCAGACCTTTCAGACATGCTCCACTGTATCTTAAATTAGGAAGTTTCTGCAGTGTTCATTCAAAGCTTTTTATTTTTCAAATCCACTACATTATGCTGCTAAGAAAGCCTTTTCACTGGAAGAGCTAGCAAGCCTCTTCCAAATCTCCTCTGCTCCAGCAAGCTTTTTAATAACACTAAACAATTTCTTACTGAAAAAACACAGCCTTTCTGTGTAATGCTGCTGTCCCAATTAATTCCCAGGGTACATGGGGGGTGGCCAATTAGAATGCCATAGTCATTAAAGACTCACCTCACTAAGCAGAGGAAAACCTTTTCAAGTGAAACTGCACGTAGATGAGAAGGACATAATCCTTAACCTTAAAGTAGGGGTGCCCAGTCTAGCCCCCACCTAAACCTCATTTAACATGGTACCACAGCAAGGATTGTTAAAGACCTGAAAAACTCCTCATCCTCATTTTGCCTCTGGGACTCACTGAGTGCCCCCTTAATGGCTTTTATGATAATTTTTAGTTTAATTATTTCCTCAGAAGGATAAGTGCTGACAGTGCACTCACAGCTGAACCAGAGCAAAAGGAATATAGAAGTTAGATAGATATGTATCCAGCAGGCAGTGAGAACAGCAGTGCATCGTGCCCTCCTGCCTCTTCTTTTGAGCTGGGTTATGAGCAACGTCACTAGGCTGAGCTGACAGTCTTTGCAGCAAAGCCTTCCCATCCAAGTGGGGAAGAAGCAAGTTTTAGGAGGGAGGTGAACACAAGGTAGGTGAGATGAACCTGGGGCAGAGAGCTCCCAGAAGGAGCATACACCAAAATCCCTGGGGGCATGCAAAACCAAAGGAAAGCCAGAGAGCAGTGAGGCTGCTGAAGCCCTGGAGAGGACAAGGCTTTGCTCTCATGGAAAGTATCCAGTGGGAGGATTTGGTAAAAATAATTAAAAAACCCTCCATTTTTGTGACTGACCTGTGATAAAGCAATACACAACTGCACCCCTTCAGAAAGGTACCTAGGTCTCCACAGAGGGGAAGGTCCCTGTTTTGCAGCCAAGCACCTCAGTCTCCCCTGGGACAAGCAGGAGCTGAACTCTTCCTGAACCAGGCTACTCACAACCAGGCATCTGCAGAGCGGAGCTTTAATGAAGTGCCTAACTCAGCTCTTGTGTTTGCACCATTGCCAGGTACCTCCCACATTCACTGGGGTAAAGGAACCCCCCCCAGACCATGTACAGAAACCAGAGGCTACCATGCCCTCCCACACCACTGGAAGGGCTCTCATCCACAGCAGCAAAACATGAACACAGGCTGCAGCTGAGCATGTTGCCAGCACCATGCAGGCAGTGGCACAGCACACTGGGACCTAGTCAGGTCTGGGGGATTTTCAGAGCTGACAGTCACTTTAATTAAAGAAAAAGGGGGAGAAGTTGGGGGAGAAAACATATCTACAAAGCAGCCTATACCATATGGCAGGAATGGCATTTGTTTCCCGTGGCAAAGGGCAGAAAATTATTGTAATTACTCACTTTTAATTAATTTTAGTGTAGAGGAATTGGTAAGAAAGCCCATCAATGGCAGCAAATGCTGCAGCACTGAAGGCAGCCATAATGCAAGGCTGCGAGGAACCTGCCCAGGCAACACTGAGCATCCTCCAGTCACCACCAGCAGGTGCTTTCCCTATCCCTTCAGAGCCACATCCATCAAGGGTGTTATGTGATAAGTGTAAAAATCACACAGACTCAGCTCCCCATGTCCCCCACCAGGAGAGAGCACCTACCGCAGCACCCAGCCCTAGTGCAAAGGTAACCCATTTCCCTTCACACTTCAAGAAGCAGAGAAAACCAATTCCTTCCTTTGAAACAGTCCTCACCATTAATCTTCCAGCCCCACAGAGCATCATCCAAGTTCCAGATGCTTCCCATAGCACACAGAGCAGTAACTTGGGCCCATCACAAGTCTCTGCATGGAGACACAGCCAGGTGAGCCAGCAAGCACCCCTTCCCAGCAGGGTTTTGTGGTCTGATACACCTGTATTGATTAATTTGCTCATTAACCTGCAAGTGGTTCCTCCTATAGATAAGGGACAAAGCAATTACAAGAAAACACATCTTAGTTGTCCATGTGGGAGATTTGTTTTGCTGCTGCCCTTTGTTGTTTGGAATGGGGAGTGTTTGAGTTGAGTCACTTCCATTAACACACACCCAAATCAGCCTAAATCTTCCTGATTCTAGGCAAGGCTGCTGCACCATCAGGTGTTAGAACATGCGTCAGACCCTGTCTCCATAATCCCTTCAGATCCCTGCTGGTTTGCAGAAGGGGACAATACAAAACCAACTGTCTCCATGTACAGGTAAACTTCAGCGTCTAACACTAGGCTCAGCTTACCTGCGGCATTGTGCTTCAGCAAAGCTAAAGCTGATCCCAGCCAGGATCTGCTGTGAGTGCTAACAGTCTCCCCCCTCTGCATCCCGGAAATATCTCCAGAACAGCCTCGTGTTTGGGGAAGGCTAAAAATGAAAAGTTTAAGGTTTTAAAGCAGTAAGTGACAGTTGGGCTGCTCGGAAGATGAAGATGCTAAGCAGGTTTGCTTCAGTCTGAGGTGCACTGAGTAATCCTGCTTTAAGCTTATCTACTACCATTATACCTAACTGTACAATGGGATCAGGATAAGCATCCTATCTGCCTGTTGATACATCTATCTATCTATCTATCTATCTATCTATCTACCTACCTATCTACCTACCTACCTATCTATCTATCTATCTATCTATCTGTCTATCTATAATCTATCTATCATCTATCTATCATCTATCTAGTTGCCTGTCTGCCTGACTTTCTATCTCTCTGGAATGAGAGACAGAAAGAGTGAGAGTTTTTTCTAAGGAAAAACATAAGTTTTAAATAAAATCTCTGCAATAACACATACAATGACTAAAACACTTTCAACTCCACACCCACAGAAGAATCATCAAGCTTAAAAGAGCTTTACAGAAATCAGATAATGCTGGGTTTTGCTTGTTCCAGCCCCAGCTTAATTGCCCTGTGTTGGTGGTCTTGCCCACAAAAGCCAACCTCTACCAGAAATGCAAAACTAAGGGGACTGATTCTGAGCGGTCAGTCATACCAAAGCAGCCCCTGCCCCCAGATGACCCCTGGGTGCTATTTCACAAGCCCCGGAGAGTGCAAGGGAGGGATGGTGGGTAGGGATCCCAGGTCCATGGGGGCACTGCTTGCCCCCTGTAGGTGCATTGCCAGCTCATGGTGCCCATGTTGCAGTGCCTGCAGCCACAATGATGGCTCGGCACAAGGGAGGCTTGCAGGGGAGGCAAAACCCAGTGCTCCCCAGGCATTTCTAAGTATTCCAGTGTGCAAAAAACATGCGGAGAGCAACAGATGGGAAAAGGGAGGTGGGAGAGAAGAGGGGGCTTTGAACAGAGTGGAGGGAATGGGAAAGAGCACACAGCCAGCACCTGGGACAGGCATTGGCACCTTCAGGTGCAAATATGTGTATGCAGGGGTCTTCATGGACATCATCCACCTCTGCTACAGAAAGGAGGGGTTGAGGCACCCTGAGCAGAGCGCAGCCATCCTCACATGCCTGCAAGCACCTTCCAGGGTGCAGAGAGAACCCCAAGGCAGTGACACATCCCCCCACCCATTCAATTAAGCAAAACTAGAGAAACCATTACACTGTCTTCCTGCGCATAAACTGCAGATAGTTTGGCTTATTGCTACAAAAATGTAAAAAAAAGTAACTGTTCCTGAAGCTGATGGTGGGAAAACAACGTTGCTTGGAAACATCCCCATTAATGCTCCACAACTGTTCCTTTCTGCGCAGAAAATGAATAAAATATGTAATTTGTTCCCTGAAAAAGAGAGGTTGTTTCAAGTAGCAACAAAACCGGATGAAAGTACACACCCTTTCTAATTGCCCTCTCCCACTGCAGCACATTCAGTGTCTTTCATCTGTGACCTGCAGAGTGGGGCACAACAAAGTTAATACTGG
Source organism: Psilopsiagon aymara (assembly GCA_024733675.1). NCBI lineage: Eukaryota > Metazoa > Chordata > Aves > Psittaciformes > Psittacidae > Psilopsiagon > Psilopsiagon aymara. Next base: position 29,398 of record JANRGW010003597.1, read on the forward strand.
GCTTCAGAGCTCTGCTTGGCCTTAGTGCTTCTTCTTCCTTTGTATCCTAAAAAACCTTCACTGGTTCAGCTGCTCCCCATGATGATGAAACCTCCTTGTCACACCCTACTTCTCTCCCTATTCAAATGCCAGCGGAGCCACCCTGTGCCCCCTGAGCAAAGAGAGCTGGTGGCAATTACAGACCCTGACCCCATCCCTGGCATCTGCATTAAAATGGGCAACAAGGGGCATTGTGGCTTCCTGAATTACCCTGTTTGTAACTAGCAAGGCAAGGTAGGACCCCCTATGCCTGCACAGTGAGGAAGGGGCTGTCTCTCACACCAGGATAACATCTGCAGGCTCCCCAGGACACCGGGGACCCTGTGCAAACCAGTACAACATGATAAGGAGGGGAAAGGACAGACAGGAGAGGGGTCATCCTCTCCCACCCCATCGAGCTCTCCTCTCCTCCCTACCATTGCTGAACCTCTTCCAAGCCATCTTGGTGCAAAACTGTCAAAGTTTTGGATGATGTTTCTCTTTGGTGCTCCTAGAGCTGTCATGTTGGTGAGCCCAGCACCAACCATATCTTCAGGGCTTTTATCCCCTCTGAACTTTTCCCAAGACACACACGCAGACAGCTCCTCAGCCTGGCAATGTCAAACCAGAGAGCAGATGGACAAGTCACAGCTTGGGCTGAGTGCTCTGGGAAAACACACCATCTCCTCAGCACCTCTCAAGTTTCTAGGGTGACCTGTCAATATCTGCTTGGGCTCCCAAGCTTCCTGCCTCCCCACGGGAAGATGCTCAGCTCTTCCTAACATTTCAGAGCTATGTAAATGCTATCTGTCACGATTCATCAGGCTGCAACATCCCCCAGTGCGGCTTAGCCCTCCTGTGAACTGAGGGTGAGGTAACATGGGGGTGCTAATTCTCTTCTTTACTTAACTTGGGTGCTTTCCTGCTTTTAAGGCTGGATTTTATTTTGCTTCATCAGCTCAAAAAGACCTGTAGATTTTAGACAACCAGCAGCTGCCCCTTCAGCAAGCTCCAATGGCAGGAGCTTGTCTCTAAGTGGTGTTGGTGAGAAGAGAGAAAAATAATGGTTTCTGTCTCTCATTTTGCGAACAAAACACATCACAACACGCACAGCAGTTTCCACTAAATTACCACCCGTATTTGCAGTAATTGCAGTGATGCAGAATCACAGCTTTCCACTGTTTAGTGTTCTTTAAACCCATTCACATGTGCAGAGATAATGAAGCCAGGAAGGTCTTGGGACACCTGCATGACCTGTGCAAGCTTTGGTTACAGCCATGTACAAACCAACGTACTCCCCTTTCTTTTAAGTAATGCTGCAAAAATCAGCACAATGTCTCACCAGCCATGTTTGCTGCTTTCTGTTGATGCTTTCAGCTGCCTGGCAAGACAGCATCGCATTCTACCTGGAAAGCTATTTATTGCAGGATAGGTTTTAAAACCTTAGTTCTTGAATAGCAAGAACACTGATTTTTAACCAATGCTACATGTATTTTTCCTTACTCTAATAAAAACTGTCTTCCTGTTTGTCCCTCAGAAATATTCCCTGTTTTTAAATGGAAACTATTTCACCCTAATATGAATCGAAAGACCACCTGAACCACTCCATACAGGCACATCCGAACAGCGTGAAGATTCTTGATGGCATTTGTACACCCCAGCTGTGGCCAGGGGGGGATGGAGCGCCTTTCGGCTTTCCTCTTGGAAAACCACCTTTGCAGTGCCAGGCAGGCCAGATAGAAGTGCTTTCACCTACTATTTGTCAGAAACACCCCCGGCAGAGACAGCCCTGTAGTGCCCAGCTGTGCCCGTGGTGTCAGGCTGTCCCCATGCCCAACAGCCCCTTGCCATGGAAACTTTGGATGCTAAAACCAAGGCACCACACCAGAGCAAAGGCTTCATGCATGGGCTGAGGTGAAGGACATAAAATCTCAGGATTTTTTTAACTCTATTTTCAAATTATAACAATCTTAGATGGACAGGCAAAGCTGTAGAAAAAGCTGGACCAGAGTAGATGGACCAGCAGACACTTGAGCAAGCTTTAAACACAGATTTCTTTCCTTGGTTGAGCATGTGCAAACTTATATTTGCTTTAATGTTCAATCTTACACCTGCAGTGTTTGACTGTGCTTATTTTTTTGCTTTGCAAGCTACTTTGTGAACTCTTCTATGAGGTTATAGAAATTTGATTTATGTGTGTCCGCAGTAGTGTGGTGAAGGTGTACACTGAGTAACACTGTTCCATCGTAGAAGTGGATGGATAACATGGTCCCAAGAGCATCTTCTTTCCTACCCAGCTTTCTGCAGCAAGTGATTGGGGACCACTGGCTGCCGTGTAGTCCCCAGTGCAATTGGGAGGAAATGGTGGCTGCCCTCACCCTTGCAGCAGTGATGAAAGTATTAGGTAAATGATACAAAACAGGATTAAAACCCACATGCTACTGGTGAAGTAACTGCAGAGACAAAACAGGACAGTATTGATCATCTCAAAAACAACAGCAGTGAAGGCAGGAGATGGGTCCTGGGCAATGCCAATCCTGGTTTGGCAGTAGGAGGGGCAGCCAGCCCAGGCAACGACTGTGCAAGGGGACAAACAGGTGCCTAAATGGCATCTGGCCTCTGTTTCTTGGCTCTCTTCACACTTTCCAACTCATCCCTCGTACTCGTAGGGCCACCGGGTGCGTAGGTGGTTGCTTCAGCTGAAATTCCCCAGAATGTTTTTTGGCTGCATCCTCTGAAAAGTTGCAGATGACGCATTAAAATGTAGATAAGGCAAAATAGATGGGCCGCAGCCAAGCTCAAGGGCTGCCGCGCGTGGCTCTGGCAGACAAGCTGGTGTGCTCAGCCTCCCCACGTGGGATCCGTGCCATGAATGAGGCTCCCGCGTGCGATGCTCCTGCCCACTCCAGCCTTCCTGCCCAAGCTCCGGTGAGACCGGCCAAGAGGCAGTCTGCTGGGAGGCTGGGTGCTGGCACCGGCACGGAGTCTCTCGCCACCCCAGGCTGCAGCCGGCCCCTGGGCACACACACATTGCCCAGGCAGCCTCTCGCCCACAGCTGGAAGAGGAATGCTTGCTGAGACTTTGCTCCAATGGCATCCTGAAGCTGCGTGCAGCCCACAGCTCTGCTGCTCCCTCTGTGTTTCGACAGCCCAACAGCTGTCCAACTGGTCCAACGACCAGAGGATGAAAGAAAGGAAAAGGAGAAATATTTGTCATTCTGCAGTGATGCTTTTAAAGCACAGAGTTTCAAATGTCTGGGGGAATTATGTTATCCTTGTAAAATAAATTAATAAATACATCTTGCGGTTCCTAAAGTATTTGAATGAATCAAGTTATTTCCAGAAATGAGAGGACCAGGGAGTATGCCGTCACACCTATTCATGGGCTAATCCACACATTCCCCACCACCTTTCAGTGCCGTGGTGCTATGGTTCTCAGAGGGCTGGACGAAGATCCTCAAACTTGGAACATGTGTCTAACCCTGTCACACCAACCACATCCATTCCACTTTATACATGTAGGAAATCAGTATAAGCAAGTCATACCTATGCGTACGGTGCTGACTATATTGTCACTAGTCAATACGTCCCATAGGGTTGTAAATAATAGATGCCATTTTCTATCATTTCAGTACTACTTCAGACTGAAAGAGGCAAAATAAAATACCTCAGAAGGTATTAGTCACTAAGCTGAAGAGACTGAACAAGCTGAAACTGGAAAATATGTATTTTCTCCACAAGCAGGAGAGGCTAATTCTGACAAAATCACAAGACTAATGAACGTGAAGGAATCTGAGCAGCCCTGGACAAGGCCAGGTGCTCAGTGCAGCCGTAAGCAACTCTGCCTTATCTGCAGCCGGGAGCACCCACAGCAGGATCAGCCCTGGAAGGGAGCCTTTTGCTTTGGAGGGGTAATTTATTCGTGCATAAGTAATTAGGTAAAGGCTATTTGCATGAACTATTCCAAAAATAAGCAGCCTGGTGGAGGGAGACAACTGTGAAAAATAGCTGAGTTTTGTTCTGTGCAGCACTTTTTAGCCTTTCAGAGAGAAAGGACATTTTTGACAGATTTTAAGTACTTCTGTAATCAGCTGTAGCAGTTTCACAGCCAGTGCAGCTGGAGCTGTGACCAGGCTTGGCTTTTCTGGCAAATGTAGTGCCAACAGGAAAATATAGGTATGCTATGAAAGTTTTACAACTTCATATACAAAATGTTTCTAAAGCAGCTTGTTTCTGTACAAGACACATTTTTATGACTTACACAACCCCTTCATAAGCATCATGCAAGCTGGGTGTATGACAGGCAATCCTAACAGCCTCAGCCCAGCAATCACCTTGCTCATGCCCCTTCCGTGCAACGAGGACATCCTGTTCATTGAATCTGAGGTTTTCCAGATGTGTTGCCTCCAGCTGAATTTAAGCTGGCTGCAAGCCCTGCAGTAGACTTTCACATCAGTCTTGCATGCTGTAAGCAATATCTAGACATCAAACACATGCCAGCTTTCCTCCTTGGAACCTCCTAAGGGCAAGGTACCAGAATCTCATTGGGGTGTGCCACGCACAAAGGGCCTCCAGGAACTCCAGGACCTTAATCTTATGTAAGCTTATGGCTTCTTCTGCTTCACAAGCCCTGTATCACACCACTGATTATTTCTGTTTGTTCTCCAGGAAGACCTTTGCCAGAAAGTACCTCCTGAAAATCTTTAGTGCAGTGCCTGCAGAGCCCTGACCCCCCAGGCAACACATCTCAGAAACCAGCACTGCTCCTCACTCCCACCTGCCTGCCAGGAGGTTTCATGGTGCTACAAAAGTAGTTTGAGAAACATTTCTAATACATTTGTATAACATGAGGATTGAGTATAAGTTTGCTGAAGGGATGATGCTGTACCTCCCTCAGGGGACACTGTTGTTGCAGGAACTATCTGGGAAGCAGTGGGAGGGCATTGCTGCAGGACAGCAGTGCTGTGCATCCCAGAGTGACCCCAGAACACAACAGATGGCACGCAGCCTGCCCCAAAAGGCTGTGAGCTCTCATACATGCCCAGGGCCACCACAGTCTCAGGGGCTGCTGTGTTATTCTTCCTGCTTTCTCTAGAGAGGTATAAAGTGGGCACAACAGCAGAAGATGCTGAGAGCAGCTTCTGATCAGCTTCTTAAATGGGTTTGTTCAGGAGCAAACACCTTCCAACCCCATCAGACGCTCCTGTAAACATGTCTTTGACTCCTGCAGAGAGATGTGAAGCATCACCTGGACTACCCCGAAGATCAGGGCTAGGATAAGGGGTAGGACACAGTAGCCAAATCTGTCTGTGCATTAGCAAGATCCATCCAAACCATCCACTGATTTTACATCAGGTTCAGGTATCTATCCACCACTGAGCATCACCAGGTCTTGGTTTGTTGGATATTTTCTGCGTCCTGAAATGTGGGGAAGTTTTGCTGGAGCAGCAGCTGGAAAAACAGCTCCATGGAACTGTCCCTCTCCCACCACAGCGCTAAGCACACACTGAGTCCCAGGCAAAGAGGACATGTCCACTGACTTGCAACAGGGAAAACATCACCCCAGCTTTAACCTCTGGCTCACACTGAGTCACATGCAGAGCATTTTCTTTTCCTTACTGAGAATTAATTTCTTAACAAACATGTTCTACAGATGGCACTTTGCAATGTTAGTCTAAAATAAAAATTAAAACTGAGTTTTGCCAAAGCAGTCATGCTAAAATAATACATTTTAAATATCTTAAACTCTGCGCTTCACAAGTAATTAAATTAGATGTGTTTCTGCATTACATCTTCTCTTCCACCCATTTAAGCATTAGATTAATGTTGTCATGCAGATTTTAAATGGAAAACATCATGCTGAGGGAAACGGTTCAGGACGTGTGGAACGACGCTGGGTGAGATTTAGCAGCTGGTTGGTCAGAAGCTTGCTTCAGCCATCACCATGAACCAGGGAGCTTTCCCACAGTGCCTTGAACCAGGGGACAGGCACCACCACAAGCCAGTGCTGTTGAGAGTGGACCCTGGGTACAGTGGCATAGGGAACAGCAGTGTTGTGACAGCCACCCACCGGTGACAGGGACAGTGCCTGGGCTGCTCCCATGCCCTGCATGGCTCGCCCACGGGAGGCTGTGCAGCTCATCACCAGAATATGATTGCATTATTTAAAAGCTTCCTTAATGTATCATCATTTTTCTTCTGCTTAACAAATCTGACATGAAAAGTTTGCTCTTTAAAACACCATTTGTCCCTGAATTCAATCTTGTTCTCCTCAACTCATCACTCTCTCTTGGGATTAAAATGGAGGGGGGAGAGGGGGAATAAACGGCATGGCAAGCCCTAGCTTTTTGCTGTGCCCCTCTCTCCATGCCCCTCAGTGCTACCAGCACTGCAGGACAGCCTTCCTGTCCTCAGCATGATGCAGAGGCCAGGCCAGGTAATTCGTCATCCCCAGACCTTGCTCTATGGGGAGCAGAGGACACTGCATACTGGGGAATATGTAGCATCTTGCATGCCATGCTGGCCAGGGAAGTGGGGACTATCATTGCATAGCTGGGCAGAGATGATGTCAAATGCTGACACCCCTCTTCTGCACAACGGTCCCCCCCTCTGGTGTTAACACACAAGCCAGTGCTACTCTGACTGGTTGTGTATTTCTGCTTGAACTAGACCTCACTGGAAGATACATAATTAAGCTGGTGGACTGATCTTTCCAAAATGCCTAATAAGTTAGGAAGATGAATATTAGAGTACTTGGAAATTACATTAAAAAATCAATTTTTTAATTAACTAAAGTTGATGTAACAGGTTCTTGGCTTGGCTGGGTCTCTATGGAGAAAGGGGAGAAGAAGAAACCCTCAGCAGAAGAAATCCCTTCACTGCTCCTGGGAGCGAAGAGCAGAGCAGAGCCTGCAGACCCGGCAGTACTGGGCATCACTCCTCCAGTGGCAAAGCCAAGCAGGGAGAGATGGGAAGCACTCTCAGCCAGGCAGGCACCACCTGGGCAGTCTGCTTTAAAAAATGAAAGGAGGCTTTGCTTTATCTCAACCCTAGAAGAGGACATACATTTTCAGGGCTTACACTCAGCCCAGATAACTGCAAACCCTTAATTTACTGAAGACAGGAAAGCCAGGGAGTGAGTATACCTTTGACAAATTACATGCACTACTGTATTTTTAGAGTTTACACAGTAAGTAAATGTGTAGTCAAATCTAAAGCTTACTGTGTCTATGGTGGTTTTAACATTGCAATGTGAAACAGGGCCTTTGCATCAATGTAATGGGACAAGAAAAATACAGACCGCATCCTCACTTAGCAGACACAAACTCCTCAGAGCCATTAGGCATCTGAGAGCAGCAGAAACCAGCACAGATTTTGTTTACTCAACTGGTTCTTTTTTCTCCTCCTTTGAGCTACTCTTGCCTTCTCTGTAGGCATTATAGGAAAAAGTCCGGGGGGGAAAAGCATTGTGAATTCAATGTAAATCCATTCTGTTCACTGGATTATTCTTAATTTATAGCAGTAAAATGAAGATCAGATGATGAGCCATAAAAATCAACCTGATGTGGAGAGCTACTGAAATAACATGTAATTTTATATCAAAATAATTGTGTCATTTGTATATGAGTGCTTAAAACTACTCATAATTGAAGCAAGACTTAAATAAACCACAGATTCCTAAATATATGAGGTAGCTATTACAGTTAATGCTTGTAGATTCAAGGGAAAAGAATACACAACTCCTGAAACACTGCTAAGAAATTCCTGCTTTCGCTTACACCCTTTAAAAAGCATAAGAGCTTTATCTTCTATTTCCAAACTAACTTTGCAGCCCAAAATCACCTGCATGCATTTCCAAATTGGCAGGTTGGAAGTTTGCCTTTGACTCCTCTAAACCGACACTCAGACCGGCTGTACAGCCAGGCATGTTGCACAGAGTCTGCACACAAAGTGTGCTTTATGTTACAATTCTAGCGTTAATAATACCACATCTCTACTTAAGAAACTTGAACTTTAATAAAAGCATTGCAATTTAGGCTTCTAGCCCACGGGTCACCCAGGGTATGTTCAGTGGAGTGGAAGAAACTGCCAGCGATCACGGAGGAAAAAGTCATTTTCCTGATGGTAATCACATGGCTCTGAGTCTTTGCAGGGCTCCATCCCCTGCAGGCAGCAGTTCCTACTCTGTCTGCAAGCAATCAGAAGATATGCTGGGGGCTGGGGACCTCGCCAAGGAGGCAGAATGGCTGTGGAATGTTTTCCGGGGGCACAATTGCTCTTCTCCACAGCCTGATGACCCTGGGAGGCAAAGTGCTACAGAGCATCTCTCTGCTCTGGGCTGGGACCTGGAGAGGTTTGAGTTAACCATAGGTTTGAGAGTTCTATACTTGCTATATACCTTAATTGTGTTTTGCAGCAGATATTTATTTCAGCAGAAAAGCAGGATGATGAATTCTTTGTGCTGTATTTTTATTGTGCCTTTTAATGTCTGTAATTGGTGTGCAGAGCCAGTGGAGTGCTGCTCTGACCCTGAGTAAGTCAAGCACACAGCCACCTTTCCGGGAGGGGGAAGAGAGACATCCCACTAGTGCCACCGGAGGAACACTCCCACCGCTGCGGTGCAATACATTAGTGGCCCTTTGTTAATGCCATGATTTCAGGCACACAGTGAAGAAAAATGACTGCAAACTGCTGATGAAGTTTTAGCCAGCGGGATGTAATGACCTCTGCGGGAATGTGGCCAGGGCACCACCTCAGTGCCACTGGGGACACTGGAAAGTCCCACAGCTTGGCAAGAAACAGCACACAGGAAGCCAGACGAGAAAATATTGACCAGGCCACCCTGCACCAAGCTTGCTGCAAGCACAGGCACTCACGATTTTGAGACGCACCTGTGGCTCTGAGAGGAGGGAGCAGACAGGCAGCAGCACCCGTGGTCTCTTCCAGACCCTCTGTGTCCATTCGGGCTCATGCCAATGCTTTGCCCTCCAGAACAGTAGTCAGTGCTCAGCAATAACTGAACAATGCAGCACCGGCAGGAGGGAGAGCTTGGCACATCCTGGGTGGCTGGGAAAGCTCTTTGGTTGCCCAAGCTGCTCCAGATCTTACAAAATGGCATGCATCCTTTGAACGGCCAGTGCCCAGCCTACAAGAAGCACTATTTCCCCTATGGCACTTGCAGCAGCAGGGCAGATGCCTTTGCAGATGTGGACAAGAAGGATCAAGGTTCCCAGGCTGGCATCCCCACACAGGCTGCTTACATCCCTGCTAGCGATTACTAACACCCATCCTCATAGACCTCCACAGCACAGGCAGCAGCCCCAGCGTGGTGGTGGTATGGGCATGGTGTCCATGAGTAGCTCGTGAGATGGGGCTGGGCATCCCACACCGAGGGTGGGGGATGATTTTCTCCACCAAATGATAATGCCTGTTCTCTTTCCACCTTGCCACAGGTTCTGTGCCAGCCACAAGGTGAGCACAGACTATTAACACCACCAATTTACCTTTGCAGTTCAAGATTTTTTTGTTTAGGCTCACAGTGGAGTTAATGGTCAAAGCTGCTGCCATCAATTGTTTCTGAACACAAATAGTTGAGCTTTGTAAACTGGATCTCTCGTGCCCATGCGTGGGCAGAGCTCTCATAAAGGGCTATTTTTGAACTGCTGATGGCCCCGAATCAGCAGCACAGAGGATAGAGCTAGAGCTGAGCCCTGCATGGCTGAGCTCCCTGCCACATCCTGGGAATGGACCGGGCTCATGGGCAGCCAGGATGCCCTGGAACAAGGCTTTGCCATTCTGCATGCATGATGGCAAGGCTGCCAGTTTGTGCACGGGAAGGCTGGTAGAACAAGTCCCAGTTTGAAAAGTTGTTCTCTGTGGTAGCCATTGCGCATCCCAAATAGCCCCATGCACCAGGGTTAGGGCTGGATCCACTTTACTGACGACTTGGATAGGGCTGACAATGAATTAGGCAAATTAGGAAGAAGAAGAACCTAGAGCTGTGACCTTTTCATGGTCCAAAGCAGGTGAAGACCCAGCCTGCCATCCCTCCTCCCATCAGAGGGATATAAAAATACATCCTCTGTTTTCAGCAGTGGTGTGGCAGATTGCAATTTTCCAAGCACTGCAACTACATCAATTTCAAGGAAAGACTCGAAGTGATCCCAAATATTATCCCTGAGCATCTGGCCAGGCTCACCAGTGGAACTGAAGTGGAGCATTAAAAGGATAAAAGGGAACAGCCCCCCTCCCTCTTTGCCCCTTGCACGCAGAAGGCACTGAAGCTGTCCCCAGCAATGTCGGCAGAGGTGGTATCTGGGGAGGTCCCATCCGGCTGATGCCACAGTTCTACAGAGAACATGAAAAATAAGATTTAGCAAACACAAAGCTGAGGTGTGCTCATGCGAATGCCACCGGAACGCACCTGAGTCCTAATGTTTGCAGATGTTCCCTGATGAACACGTTTATTCCGGTAAACTTTGTCTTTCATCTTTCAATTTGGTCTCTGAGCTGGAATGGGTCCAGAAAGATGTCGTGTGATGACAAGCCCCTGAGCTGGCTCCTCTCCCGCCCCCACCCCTGTCACAGGCGTAGTAGCTGTCTCTCCCTTTTATATAATCCCACTGGCATCAGGAGTGCCTGGCAGCCGGGGGAGGCTGCGCTGGGGTTGGGAAGCATCCCGGGAGTGGTGTAGAAGCTGTGGGATAGCCCTGTCAGGGGGGTGGCAGCATCCCTTAGGGTCTAAGGGAGAAGCAGCTATTGGTATTTTTAGCGTAAAACAAGGGGCAGTTTAGCTAGAGGGTCATTTTCAGCAGCACATACTGTGTAGTTTAGCATCAGGAACATAATTTAAGCAGAAAAGGAACTGGGAAAGACTTCAGCCTCAAATGTAAGGGAACTTTATATGATTTTTTTTGCAGCCACTGGGGAAAGCCTTTGGCTTCTCCATGTGCTGTATTTCCCTCAGACTGAGGAACCAGCCCCAGAGATGAACATGAAATATCAGCCTTATCACTGTTGGTAGGTGTTTTCCCTAACTAAAGGTTATCTCAATTCAGCAGCATCACAGATGAGCCCGGAGGTTTAGTCAGCTCTTCCTCCAAATTCCCCTGCTCCTCTTCTCTTGGGGGAGAAATGAGCTCTAGATATGGAGAGATCTGGGAGCAGAAACAGGGATTAGTCACAAAGATAAAACATCAGCCTTGTCAGCAATGAGCTGCTATTCCTGATGCAATTCCCCAGGTCTCAGACAGCCAAAGCTGGGGGAGCTATTAGGGCTGTGCTAAACACCAGTGGGACAATTCAGTCCTTGCTATTGAAACCTCATCTGGAAATAAGACAGAAAGAATCTACAAAGGCCCAACTTTGGAGGCCTGCAGGAGAATTTGTGTCATGTAGGCAGCGAAGAATTTCAATTACCCAGTGTGTGGGTACACTGATAGCCCTGGGAGACCACGGGAAATCGGCAGAGATAACTGCAAACAATTAGTACATGGTGTTTGAAAGCCTAACGAGCAAAAGTCATGACCTGGTAACAGATCATGTTTCTGAAGGACACGATCAAAAACATGTCTCCCGCAGATGTGCTCATTGGGGAAACTGAGGCAAGGAAGTGCAATAGCTTGGATAGGGCTGTGGGAGGGGTGAGGGGGGTCACAGGAAGCCCCTGGCTGGCTGTGACCACACCACCAGCCCCCAGTCCACCAGCCCCTACTCCACCAAGGAGGCTGATTAAAGGACAAGTTATGTTGATTTTGAGAGTTGCCTCCCTTTGGGCAGGACCTGCCATCATCCCCCAAATACTGCCCTTCCCACATCTGGGACAGCTTTCAGCACCCAGGAGCTGAGACTGCCACCCCTCAGGACCCCTCCAAAGCACTAAGCCTGCCCCACCACGACACCCACAGCACTCCATCAGCTGGGAGCTGGCTGCAGAATGCATTAATCAGCATTTCTGCTCCCACTGCACGCTCCTCTCACAGTGCCGTCAGCACCACTCCTGCTGAAAAAAACATGATGGGGAGCAAGCAACGGGAGCGTGCAATGCTCATGATAAAAGTTGTTCACAGCTGAACAATAGGATCAAGCAGTCAGAAAGGCTGGGCTTCCACTCAAAGCAAACCTCTGTGTTATTTATCAACCATTCAAGCAGCTCACAGAAAATACACCCCGTCTGTATCGCTCCTGGAGAGTTAGTTTTGACATTTTCAGAACTACAGGATTGCCTAAAAACCAAGCCCTGTGATGAGCTGCACTCACACCTGAATTTCATGTAACACTGCTAAAGCCAACTTGTCTTTGCATCAGTCCCAAGGACGGTAAAATCAGTGTGAATGCAAAACTGCATTCCTGTCCCAGGTACCATCAGGAAGAGCTGGCTACACAGCCATTATTCAATGGGCTGGGAACAAGTACAGGCAAAGTTGCCCAGAGCCCTGTGCCCCTCACCACCCTCCCCATGGATACCCCCTCCTACTGGCCGTTGGGCTGCTCTGCCTTGGGCAAGGGCTGCAGAGCATCTTCAGGCTAGTCCCTTCCTCCAGTCCCTATAATGTTACCCAGGAGTCGCTGAAAGGGACATCCTGAACAGGCAAAGTCAACCACTAAAGTCATACAAACCCTTCCCATTTTCAGCTGAAGGCGTGACAATGAAGCTTATCAGCTGCCCACACCAAGCACCTCAGACTGAAGCCACAGCCATTCATTATTTTTCCTGCCTAGGTTAGGAGGAATAAAAATCTGTAAGATGCATGAGTGTTGTGGTTTATCAGGATGCCTGTGTGTTTTTTCTTCCTGCATTTCACCTGAAATTGGCTTTGATCTCATCGTCACTAAGCAAACCAAGTGAAAAGTCACTCAGCGATCACCATTACGAAATGGTTCCCAAAGCAGATGCTTTTTACCTCCACTCAACATACTGCAAATGAACTTTTCCTGTCCAGCCTCAAGCATGCTTTGTTAGTCATTTTTTCTGCTCATTAGTACCAATATGCATTACATTGAGTGCGTAATAGAAACCGTCTTCTTACCACTATCATAAATTCACAGTGTTGTATATAATCTACCCAGGCAAGTGTTTTTTATATAAAACCACAAATACGTATACCTGCAAAAACCGTAACACCCAAATGCTATTCAGGTATGCACAAGTTTAAAAATCTATTAATAACCTCAGTAGAGAGCTCCTCTGCAAAAACGTATGCATCCAGGCAGGCAATTCTTTAGAGGCAAAGTAAAGAGCTATTACACCGCAACGTAACAAAGAACGATACTGTAACCATACCTATATTTCATGCCCGTTTGCTTTGCAGTGGATTCTTTTAGTGAAATATGGTGCTGAGGGGTAAATGTCCCCAGGCTGCGAGCAATAATAGCCACTGTCCGGAATTTTGCCCGGGCTGCATTTACTACGTTGGGGGTAGTGGTGTTCTGCTTGCTGATGAGTCTGTCTTCACCATTTCGACTCTTCAAGTTGTGCTCTGTGCAGGCGATGGACACTTGCATCGCGCCCTCAGTACACCTTTAGTCACCGTCCAGGTCGCAGCCAGAGCCACCGGCGCCCTGTCGCGGGCTGAGGGCTGCCCAACAGTGCAGGGCTCGGCCCCAAACGCTGCCGAGGAAGCCTGCCGACCTCAGTCTCACAGAAGCAGCAGAGGCAGCTGGGGTGTCCGGGAGAGTCGGGCCGTGTCCCTGCTACGCCTGGAGAGAAGACTCGAACTTGACAAAGCAATCGCAATAGCAGGTTTCAGCTCACTCTCAGATCTCCCCTTGCAATATTCGATGCTTAGACAAAAGCATCCATACAGTCAGGTGCTTTCAGAAACATAAAGCTGTTCCTTCATGATGAATCGTCAGCAGCAGCCGCCGCTCTGTCCTGATGCAGGCTTGCTTCTTGTTGCCGATTTTAAATCAATGCAGGCATGCTGCAAGCGCTGGCTCCAGCACCGGCTGGACCACAAACTGCTGAGCAGGCAGCCTTGCTGGCTGAAGAAGCATCGACTGGCCAGCCAGGCTCTAAGGACCACCAGTATCCATCCGGTTCTTCCTCGCCCAGATGCAGCAGTCCGCTACATCCCACCCATGGCAGCCCCGCTGAGAGCTGGAGCTGGCAACGGCGAAGGAGGCGGAACGGCCCCAGCTCTGCAGCGGCTCCCGGGATCACCCCGTCAGGAGCCTCCGGGAAACATGGGAACGGGCCTCCTTTGTGCTCAGGGGGAAGGCAGGCACTTCAGGCAGATGCCTCCAAAAAAAATAGCTGCCGGCATCGCTAAGCAGAGAGGACCGCTTATAGCAGAGAACAATTCGATGTTAAAATAGGCTAATTATGGAAAAAGAAGGGAAGGGGAGGGGAGGGGGGAGAAAGAAAAATCGCTCTGCTACAGTGTGCCAGTGAGTTAACCCATTAATTCCATGTTTCTGGCACCCGGAGCCGCCGTCTGCAGACCCATGCTCACAGCAGTGCCAGGGTTAATTCTTTCCCCCCCACCACTCCCCGGGCATCGCCAGCTGAATAAGCCGCAGAGCAAAGTCTCTGAAGCAAATCATCCCTGTCCCTTGGTGCAGCCGGGGCTGCAGTCGAAGCAGGGAGCCGAGATCCGAGAGCTCATCTGTGCTCACTGCCGTGTGCCACCTCTCACAGGGCGCTGGCTTTGGGAGCAGAGGACAGGGGCAGGCCAAAGACCCCTGGGCTGGTGAGCTGCTCACTGGAGGGCGAGGCAGAGATGGGGCTGTTTGGAGTCACCCCCGGGATCACTGCCAGTCACTGACACCCAGGAGAGCAGCCCTGTGGGAGGAGGGGTACTGCAGGGTGGTGGGCAGCAGTTTGGGCATACCCCGGATGCAGACCCATGGGAGAGGGTGCTTGGGGTGTGCACAGAGCAGGAGGACGGGTGAGTGCTGCAGTCAACCGCTGTCCTTTCCCCAGCCCTGCCCCAGCTGGTGGGGAGTGGTCCACAGGGGTTCCCCACATGCTGCTACTAAATCTGTCCTCAGGCACGCAGGAGGGCTGGGGTGAGGGTGGGGGCACCTCCAGAGGGCCTCTTGTCCACCTCTTGCTCGTTGCCCTGATTGTCCAGGACCCTGTCCCTCCTGAGTGTGAGTGGCTCCAAAGCTGGACATCCCCCAAGCCCTTCTGGTGATGGGGCAGGCTCTCTCCTGCTCAAGGCACACAGATGTGGAGCAGGAGCAGTGGCAAGAAGAGAGAAGATGCAGGTGCTGGTGTGGCAGTGATGACCTGTTTTGAAAGATGACAAACCTTTGATTTCCTCCCTTGCAGCAGGGGTAAATCATGGTCCCCCATCCCCATCCTGCTGAGGAGGGGGAGTGTGAGACTGACTGGGCAGACAGCCAGCTAGGACCACCCAGGGTAGCAGGGTGAATAGCTTGATGATGTCTTTGTCGTTTGCTTACCTAATGGCTTGTTAATGTTTATACTGCATGTTCCTTTGAGGGTGGAAAGCATTATATCAGAGTAAGGAAAATTACTTTGTGTTATTTTCCAAAGGACAAGTAATAGTTAATCATACAACAGGCACACAAACTTCCAGCTGCAAGCAACCCCCCTTGGCAAAAGGGCTGGAGGAGGAGCAGGGCTGTCTGTGGGGTGAAGGTCAAAAAGCTAAATAAAACTGAACTAATGGCTGCAAGGTTCTGTCTCAGACATAAGATTTAGCTTCGAGAGTTTCCAGACAACTAATCAATGAGTTAGTATTATAGGTCACAAACTAGTGCTTTAAATATCCAGAAAAGAGTGTGTCATCTGGGGAACATCCCATGGGGGTGCTGACACCAAGGTATCCCACAGTGGGGCCTCATGCACGACATCCTCCGTGCCTCTGTGGGACTAGAGCTTTGGTGGAGGCACCCACAGGGTTCTTCTTCCTTGACAGCACAGCCAGCCCAGTACAGACTATGTACCCATTTGGCTTTTGGAGCTCAGCTTTGCATTTCAGAGTGCAAAGCAAGATGGACAAAACTGGCATTATTTTTCTCTCTCTGGTGGACATAGAGCATCCTCTTGCTGGGCACAGATATTTCAAGAAGATGCATTTTTAGATCTTGTTCTATATATGCCTGGAGAGTTACCTGTGCAGCCAGCAGCTCGCTGTGCTGAATGGTATGACTTAGTCTTGGGAATCTGCCCAGGTCGCTGTCACCCAGGTCCTGGTCACAATCCCCTCTGCCATGGCTGCCCATGCCCTTTGGTGCCAGGGGAAAGAACAGAAAGGGACAATCACATTCTGTGCTGGCATCCCATAGACCATATTAACTCAAGCCGCTTAGCTTCAGAGAGGTTACAGTGTCTGCCAAAGAAATAGATATTTAAATGTGGGATTTATTTAATTTCCCTGAACAAGATAATCACTTCTAGACTAAGACATTAGAATAACAAAATTTTGTACCATGAAAATCACAAGCTTATAAAACAAGAGGTATGTGACAGCCTCGGTGGAGGACAGTGCTGAGGTGCAGTGGCAGCTCAGGCTCAGCTATGAGCCTTTGGACAGGCTCTCTGCACTGATTCAGTGCCACCAAACTACTACAGATGTAGTGATTTGCCAAGACATGCATATACATTTCCCCCCTGAGGAAGATGACAATCACTTGTTAAATAACTTGCTGAAAATACTTCATCGAGCAAAACTGTTTTAACACAGATACAACCACACTGACTTTGCTTTTCCTGTGATCCCCATTAGCCCTCATCCCAGGAGCCACTGCATCCATCCCAGAGTTTGAAATAAAGCCAAACACAGACCTGCAGTGAGCAACATACACTAGGCAAGTGCAGAAGCCAGGAGATGTTCTACGGCTCCTACACAACCACACATCTCAACGCCCTGAACAGCCTGTTTCTTTGCCCAGGACCTTGCAGGGACAGGAGGACATGCGTCGCTACAATGAGCAGAATAGAAACCTCCAGAAAGAAAAAAATCCTCTATTCAGACCCCGTCTGGTCCCTGGGGAGGCACTGAGGGGCCGTGCAGCTGAGCACAGCAGAAGCGAGTGATGGACAATCTCTTTCCCCGTGCTCCCCACACAGGCAGGAGGCTCTCTGCTCCCAGGGGCCAGGCAGCAGCACTGTAATGCTGTAATGAGCCACGAAAAGATGCTTCTACAGCCTAAAGTATAAACATGAAATGAGGTACTTTGGTCTGGGTTGTACGAAACCCTTCAAGCTGGTGCAGACCTGGCTCCCCCCCCAGCTCAACCTGGACAAATTTTCTTCTTTCTTTCGCCTTTTTTTAATTTCACTTCATACTGAAGCAACTTTGAAACATGATGCCAAGTCTGGCTGGAGGCTTTGCTTTTTGACAGCCGCAGTCTTAGGCTATTTGCACTAATTACTCTGCCATGCCATTCTATCAAAGCAAAGCATCCCACTGAACAAATACCAATTAGCATCTTACTCATTTAATGAAATTTAACCAAAACCTGTATTTTTGGTAACGCGAATACACCATGTGTAAGTTCTGGCAGGATCTATCAATCTTTTGAGATGGCAGGACTTCATTTCATGCCTTTCCTGTGCGCAGACCTCAGCAGCAAGCTGTACTTGCTATAGCCACGTATGTTAATTAAACAATGCACACTGCATGGGCAGTGAGGCTATGGTGGCTGGTGAGCATGGGTAAGAGTTAGAGCAGATCACCTCTGCCGCCATCCCTGCACCATTTGTGCTTTACCATGCAAAATCCTGCAGCACTTTTTATAAAATGAAATAAAATGCTTTTTCTCAAGACCAGCTGCAAAGCTCATGTTTCTACCTAAAACTGTAAACCCAGAAAATTTCATTGATATATATAGAAAAAAATCTAATCTTTCACAAAAATAATCTGAGTATTTCTCAGTCATACCCTTAATTTCTTAGAAAATTGTGTTTTAAATCTTGAGTGCTAATAAAATTAATCCAAAGAGGTGATAAAACAAATCCATCCCAGTCGTCTCCCTGGGACAAGGCACTGGGACTCCATGCTCGACTGGGTGGGCATCCAAGAAGGTTGTCCCACATACACCCTTCTGCAAGCCCCCTCACCACTGCAGGGACCTCGGCAGGTACCTGGCTCCTCTTTAATCCAAATAACCCATTTTTGCTTTTTAAGGGAAGCAGGATTGGCACATCTGCAAGGACACATGGAGGCTGTGAGACAGGCAAAGACCCTGGGATGTTCTCAATGAATCACAACAGGATTAGGGTACATTTTCACCTTATTTCAGTCTGATGTTCATGCACTGTAGAAGACACACTGTGATATCCGGCTGCAGGTTGTGATACAGAGGAGAGCTGGACACCAATCACATGCAGTCAGTTACATAAACCCACATCCCTGCATGCTAACCAGTAATCCAGGCCATCTTAGCTGGTTTAAGGTTTTTAACTGGAATTCTTCAACACTGAGAGAAGACAACAAGTTAATGCAGCAGCAAACAGCACCAGCGAGCACCAATGTCAGATAAGCCCCTCAGCAAAGTTTCTATCCTAGAATCCTTCCTTTTCAGCAATGCATAAAATTATCTTCAGTTTAGCTATTTTTTGCTTAAGCTGTGTTTGCATATATATGGGTTGTGTGTGGGGGATGTTAACAATGCTTTCCAGTGGGGGCTGTGCCAAGAGCACTGGCTGCTCACATCAGGTTACATTCATGCAGCTGCAAGCTTCTTGCAGAGCTTGTGGAGGGACTTTGCCAAAGCCCATGGGTGGGCCGGTGTCCCTGCCAGGCACGGGGGACCTCCTGTGAGCTGGGGACAGCAGATGTCACTGAGCAAGCTACCTATGATATGATTCTAGAGGAGCCCTGGGGCCTTGAGTAACCCCAGACCTGCCTGCCAGGATCTGTGTGCCCATACTCCTCAGCCAAAGCTTGTACTGACCCTATGGCAGCATTCAGGCAGCTGCTCCTGGCAGGTAAACGACATTTATGTACTCCAAGGTACAAAGCAGCCATCTGCTCTTCCTGCTGTGGGGTCTGGTTGGCTGGGCCCCATCTTTTCCAGAGCCCCCTCTGGGCCAGCAAATTTTGACATCCCCACCAGCCCTGCAGATGCTCCCTGAGGTGCGCAGGCAGGCACAAAGAGCTCTTGGAGTGGGACACAGCTCAAACTGCTTTTGTTACCAACACCACCTCAATTCCATGCATAAGCAGAACTTTATGGTTATCATTGTTCACTATGGAAGCACAAACGATCAGTGTTTCATTGCCTCTGCATAATTATGTGCAAAATTAAAAGTCTGAACCGTTTTCCCTGCACTGCATACACAGTCTCTCACTGGCAGCAGCCGCTCAGGCTGAGCTGACAGCAGCTCCTTGCACTGCCCTATGGAACCTCAACCAGGCATCTGCAGAGGAGGCCCCAGCACCACTCTGCACACCAGCAAAACCAGCTCCTAACCTGGCTCTTGGGTGGAAAATGCAGCACAGACCTTAAGTACCAACTGCTGTATCGCCAGAGCAGCACTGAGGAATGGCGAGATGCAGCAGGACAGAAAAAGTCACCACTTCCAGGCTGAAGGCACATGAAAAACATAATTTCAGCATTCGTGACAGAGTTTTGACCATGTTGGACATTTTAACAGATGCTCAGGACTTTGCATGCAGTGTAATCAGATCAGCCAAACTTCAGAAAGCTGTGTGGAAGTACTAAAACCACAGCCAGCAGCACCATGACAGAAGGATCCTGCTCCAGAAGTAGGACATGGGGAAGGAAGGATTCTGCCCTTGGAGCTTTTCCACCCAAAAAATGCCTTTCTTTATTTTATCTAACAGACCAGACCTCACCACAGCCACCACAGCCATCCCAGAGCTGCCTTTCCAAAATCCAGCACAGGTGATTTGTGCAAGACTGGCCTTCACAAGAATTATCTTACTATGCTGTCACAAATCCTTGATTTGCAGACTTACACACAATAGATCTTCCACAGCACAGCATGACACACTCAGAGAAATTCTGTGTTATGTCCCAATAAAAGTTTCATTGGGCCATAAAAGCTCTGATTATAAATACAGCCCATGCACATCTCTCAGCCATTTCACTTCACACCAGTAGCTGTTTGAAAACACATTTCCTGCTGGGATAATTACTTGTGATTGCAGCAGTTCTGTTATATCTCCATAAATTGGGCTGATATGGACACTGGCGAGATAACAAGTGCTGCCACCCAGGAGAGCGAGAAGAAACGCCCAGGAGCAAGCTGGCATTAGGATGCATCTCCCAAAAGGGCTTCTGAGGTATTAATTTCAATTAACAGCCAGGGCACTGCTGCATTGGGATGCCCACAAGCTCAGCTGAGGAGTGGTCCTGTCTGAAGCAGCAGCACCAAATCCTGTAGCTATTTGCAGGTCTTTTGGGTGTATCGAAACCCACAAGGAACATTTCTTTTTGATAACAATGCTGGAAGCTTGACAAATAAATGAACTGCAGAACAAAGGCATTGTGCTTAATATAAGCAAACAGTCATTGTATCTTCATTGGTTTCACATGGAAAACTCAATTTGCACTTGCAATCTCACTTGAGGAAGACTGATCAAAATTCCTATTAAATGTTTTTTAGTTAAAACACACCATTCTGGAGGGTTTTCAGCAGGGCTGGCTGCTGCACGCAGCCTGGTCCATCACTGAAAGCACACAAAACCTATGATCATCTTCAGGCCTGTGCCTGCTGGACAGGCTCTGAGGGCTCCATCCTCCCCGAAGGGATCGAAACTGGGAGTGTAACTGCATGGAACAGTGTGGGCAAACAGAGCCAGGCTGCTGGCTCTGCTAACGCGCGCAACGTGTTAAGGCAGGGGTACAAATAACACAGCGTTGTCCCAACCCAGGGAAGGCATACCACAAAACTATATATACTGCCCTCCTCTTCTGCAGCGATAGTCCTCACATTCACATTACAGATCCTTCAGGATGTGATGAAATGGTAACCAAATCAAAACCGTATGAAAACTGCATTAGCTTTACTCAGTTCTAGCTAGAATTGAGCCAGACGCCAGCAGGGTAATAAATGTGCGAGTGTAGGCAGTGCTGCTGAGAGTTTCTGCTCTGCCAGAGCAGGAGTTGAACCCCAGAAGCAGAGACTCCTAGCTACAACCTCACCATGGCTGCACCAGGTCCCTCTGGAGAGGTTTTGGGGGCTTTGGGGGTTTGCTTTGGTTTGGGGTTTTTTGTTTGGTTGCTTGGTTTGGGTTTTTTTTTTTTTTTTTTTGGGGGGGGGGGG
>JANRGW010003598.1:0-16206 GCA_024733675.1 Psilopsiagon aymara
AGGGATGGAGCATTCACAACTTCCCTGGGCAACCCATTCCAGTGCTTCACCACCCTTACAGGAAAGAATTTCTTCCTTGTATCCAATCTAAATTTCCCCTGAGTTTTAACCCATTACCCCTTGTCATGTCACTACAATTGCTAATTAAGAATCACTCCCCAGCATCCTTGTAAGCCTCCTTCAGATACTGGAAGGCCGCTACGAGGTCTCCAAGCAGTCTTCTCTTCTCCAGGTTGAAGAACCCCAACTTTCTCATCCTATCTTCATATGAGAGGTGCTCCAGTCCCCTGATCATCCTCATGGCCGTCCTCTGCACTTGTTCCAACAGTTCTATATCCTTTTCATGTTGAGGACACCAGAACTGCACACAGTACTCCAAGTGAGGCGTTAAAAGAGCAGAGTAGTTGAACCAGAGTGGCTAAAATAACAACTCTTTTTCATTTCAAAAAATATATATTACTTCAAGGATGAAGCCTTCAGGACAGTCATTACTATGAAAGACTTAAAGAGCTCAGTCTGTTTGCCTTAGTAACAAGAAGTTGAGACGTGACTTGATAGTAGAGCTTAAATACCCCAGAGGGGATAGAGATGAGGGCAAAATTCATACTATTGTTTACTGTAGCCCAGATTGAAATAAGCAGCCATGGCTGGGATCTAAATTCAATTTCAGTTAAGGCCTGTTTGTATTTTCAGCAGTGCTTCACTGTTGCAGCATGCCACCCCAAAAGCTTCTCCTTTTCATCTCCTTCCCAGCAAGGTTAGATACCTCCCTTTTCAGATGATTTTTAACACAAGGTACTAATACAAGTGAAACTCTATAGCCTTTGTTGCTCTCAAGGAGGTCTGATTAGTTAATTGTACCTTGAAGTCTATAAATATTATATATTATGTCTACATATTATAGGCATTTTAGACTGTGGTAATGAGAAAAATACAGAAGCAGATTATATTCCTGTTGGTACCTCTCTTCCTTAATCTTTGAATAGAGGCACCCATAATAAATAAATAGCTGCAATCTGAGGCTTGAAGAAGCAAAAACTGCATGAAATGTGGCAGTGGAAGAAGCTATTTACTGGTATCATTATAGCTATTGATGCAAGTACAGTCCTAGAAGTCAAAATTCACCACATTCGCCTTTGTGGGACAGAGGCTTTTGCTTTGAGGGAGCTATCTGCAAGTCTTAGAAAGGAGATCTACAGACTGCGAAGAAACTTATTCTGATTAGTTTTATAAAATGAGTGATCGTGAATTTCTTTCAGTGACAAAGCAGCAGCTTGCTTTGTAAAAGCAGAACGGTTCATAAAACACCTTTTGCTGACTGTGTTATCCTAAACCCGCAATTACTTATAATGGGAAATGGAGGGGGACATGTTTCTATATGAAGACAGCTCACCAGATCTGGAGATGATTTATATTACCTCTAAAATACTCTACTTTTCTTTCTTTTCTTGTGCTACATGCTTCTATCTGAAAAGATGGGGGGAGGGAGAATAGGCAATTGAAAACACTCTTCTGTGAATGCATTACAAAGAATGCACAAAATGAAAAGAAAATATGGCAAAAATGAAATATTTTCTGATAAAAGACTTAATAGTGCTACCTAATTGCCCTTTTCAGGTTTTGTGTTGGGTTTTTTTTTAACAATATGCATAACGCCACATGGAAATGGCCAGATACAAGTGAGTGTCTTTTTGACCTTTGGTTGATTAGGTTTTCTTTGAGTGACTGATGACTGTCATTGATTTTCAAGTGACTCTGATGATGATGTATGAGTGATATGTGGCTTGATTTTCAAAAGCACTTCTTTTTGGCCTCACTCTAAGTTTTACAGGTCAGTAATACAATTGTAGTGAGAGCAAAGTTAAGCTACTGATGAGTAAATGAAAGAAAAAAGTACATGTACAGTAGATTTTTGGATTCTTTTTCAGGGAATATTTAGAAAACATCTCTTATTTAGAAAAGACTGTACAACCTGACCTTTGAAAATTAGGACAAGTTAGCAGTTCTCAAACCATAAACCAAACAAGAGATTCTTCAAAATAGGTAGTTAATTTTGAAAGCATTGACAAGACATGGACATCAAAGAAAAAGGAAGATAACACTCTCAAAATATATGTCACATTTTGATTCACTAATGAATGGGCATTGCAGCTATATGTTCACAGATCTGAATTCACCTTTCATAAATCTGAGTGAAAGTAGGCCATCGTATTCTCAAGGATGGCTAGACTTGATAAGTATTGCAACAGCCTGATACTTTATAGCTCAAAATTGAAGAAATTATATTAATGAGACCATATGAGGCAGACTGGTCAGTCAGTACATTTATGAATCCCTGAGCACTGTGGAAGAACATTGTACAGTGAAGACTGCCAAAGAAATTACTTTGCCTGGGTAATTACTTAACTTTTTTTAAACTTATCTTTCAAAAGACATGAGTACATTTAGGCATCATAGAGGTACTGAAACTCACTGGAATATCTGTAATGAAGAATTGTTTCAAGAAATGCTGTGAAAACATCCAACATAGAGCCTTGCGTGTGCAATTCAGACCCCTCCTCATTATAATGTCTAGCTTTTTTCCGGCAAAAACATTCAAAGTCTGCCAAATTCTACTAGTACATGTTTTTTTCACTGCACAGACTCAGATAAGATGCCAAGCTTATCCCTGTGTGTCACCCATATGAAATGAATTTTGAATGAAAAGGCAATACTCCAACAGCCCACTTAGTACATGGCATGGTAGATAAACTATCTACCCCATAGACTAAATAAAAACAATGGGAAATCTATTCACTCTACAGGTAAACAGGAATGACATTATACTGTGCTTTATATTCAATTCAGTACAGCTTATTAATTATTTTAAGGATGACAGTACAGATCGAAAAAAAAAAATTATTTCCTTCCATCTATTCCTCATTATCCAAATCTGCTTTGGATGCCTATCACTAGATTTGACAGGTATTGTAAGATTATACCATATAGCAGATTGATATAAAACTTAATTGGATGTCTGCCAAGTGCTTTGAACTTGAAAAGAGATGTGCTATATAGCATATACTAGGTGGTATATAGAAGTATAATGGAATGAAAGAAATAATACAGATTTATTCACAAATTCTTGTCTCTTCAAGAAAGAGCAGTCTATGCATACTTAATTTTACCTTTTTAATAAAAAAAAAAACAAAACAGTGAGCACTTAGTTCAAAAAGAAAAATAAATCACACATAATTTATGTGCCACATCTCTTAGAAAAAAAGAAGTGTGGCCCAATAGTGGTTCAAATAGGGCTGATACAGATGATAAATAGAAATAAAAAAGAAAATATTTTAAAATGACATAATTATTGTTAGTTGTATCCATTTTTTTCTTCTGCCATTTTTTGTTTTGTTGGTTGTATAATGGAATTCAGTATACTCTCTTGAAAATGACATGACAACTGTGTTGCCAGGGGCTAACAAACAAGGTACAGATGCTTAAGGGAGACTATAAAAAAAAAAAAAAAAAAGCTAATATTTTGCTGATATTAAAAAAAAGACAGTAATGTCAGGGCAGGATCCATGTTCAGTGCTTTTTTTCTGTGTTAAGAGTTCTCCCATATATGGGGCAGTTATGGTTTTAAACACATAGATTTTAGTTCTGCAGGTTTTAGTGTTGGGGAATGTGATAAAGCCGTTTCTGACAGATTGCCCTGAGCATATATATGATCTTTCCAACTGCTGCCTCTACGGTTCACTGAGAGGAGATCAGAGGGCCTGAGGTTGGCAGGTGGCAATGCAAAGCATACAAACAAAGGGGTTGTCTTTCACAGCTTTTCTCTTTTTTTTTTTTTTTTTGTTTTCCTCTTTTCCCCACTCCTTATCACTGGATTTCAACAGTTTGGCCTGCACAAATCCCCATCTGTCTATCCCTGTCTCCAAAAAATGACACTTAGAAGCAAGCCTTTGCAGTTAATTCATACAGGAGCCTCAAGGCGTTGGATTGGAATTAAAACTGTGTTGTCAGTCATTGTGGGTCATGAACCAGGCCCCCCCGCATTGTGCTTGGAGCTGCACAAAGGGCTATTCACAGAGTGAGGTGTCTGCAGCAGCACAGCTTCATGGCTCCTTGCCATGGAGTGTTTAGTGTCTGTCATCCCAGTATTTTCACATGGAAATTGAAGGTTTTCACCCAATATAGCTGAGAAGTCTTAATCACACATTAATAAAAATAGGGACAATCATACAGCATTTCATAAATCAGCCTTTTCTCCGCTGTGCTTTCTGTACCCGTAACAGATGGGTTAGTTGAGATGGGCCAAAAGAGATGGGTGATTTACTGGCAAAAAAAAATTATGACAGCTGGATTGCACACACATACAACCACACACACACTTATATTTAAGTAACCTTTTAGAAAGGAAGGGTTTGGTTCTGACTCAACCAGGGAACAGCAGTTGGAACAGCATCAACTCCCTAAGAATATTAGGTATTACTTTTCCATGTGCTGATCTTTAACATTTTCATTAATAACCTAGGCATAAAAATGCAGGAGTATACTGACATGTTTTGCTGATAACACAAAGTGGGAGCATTTTCTACCTACACAAGACAGGATTATTGTAGAGCAAAAGCTGTATGACCCAGAGGAGTGATAAAAGTGGAATTAAATGAAATTGTAAAAAGTGCAAGGCCATGCCCTTAAGGCCGAATACCAAGACAGTTTACTATAGCACATCAGCTGGAAGGCAGGAGAGAAAATCTTGGATATATCAGCCACTTCCAGGGTGATTATAAGCCAGAAATGTCATGCAACTGTGCATAAATGTCACTTCAAGAGGTGTTCGGAGTAATATGTTTATCCAGGCATGGAAACATCGAAGGTATAAGTAAATCCTTGTTAAGATTATCTGTAGTTGCTTATGGATGATGATTACAAATTCAAATTTGAATAGGTGCAGGCAATGTGTATCAGTTTGGCCCTATCAGAGGAAATTAAAGGCAGCTTAATTGCTCTATCCTGAGTAAATGGAAGTAGATAAGTACCAGTCTTTGTTGATAAGGAGCAAATGGACACTGTGAGAAACTGTGGGGAAGGGCCATTTAGAGTAAAGAAAAATGATGGGAAAACATCTAAGGGGTATTATTAAGTGGCAAGGAACAAATCCTGCCTAGAAGTTACGTGATTGTTACTGATTATTTCTTGACAGTGTAAAACTCCTTCCCCTCCCTTCCCCTTTCTTCCTCTCCCTTCTCCTCCCCATCCTTCCTCTTTTGAATGGGTACACATTATCATTGCCAGAAACACTGAGAACTAAAATAATCACAAGGATCACATAAAGTTATTTTTGTGTCATTCTTCCAAGTATCCTCCAGAGGTGCTCTGCTACTAATTTATCTGTACAGTGTGAATAATTGATTTCATTAAGTTAAAATTAGAGCAATTGTCCGTAATCAACTTCAGACCCACAACCTAGATTGTACAGCTTAATATTCCCTATGTTTTCTTTTTTCTTTTTTTTTTTCCCCCAGTTTTATCAATTGATTTGACAGATAAAATCCTGCATCTCGATTGCTTCTTGGCCTGTATCAGTGAGTGTTAAAATAGAGTTCTAAATAGAGTTTTTGATATACCCATGATCACCAGCCCTCGTAGGGTTAGCTTCAAAACGGTAATTCCTTTCAATAAGTGCAATTGGGGTTTATTTGTGTTATTTTCTGGTTTGTCTTCTAATTTTTGGCAAACTTTCAGAAAAACTTCTAAAACATTTGAAATTGTTGCTCTAGAAGGATCAACCTACAAACTTCAGTAGCAGAAGAAGAAAAAGGTAGGAAGAGATGCTATATTTGGCATACTTCACTTGAATACTTCAATTGGGCATCAAAAATGCCTATGAATTCTGGAGTGTTAATGTTTTATCTGTGACTATGTGCTACTCCAACTGTAATCTCTCCAGTCCATCTGTTTGCTCATGCAAGAGCATTCAGGCAAGTGGAATGCCACTGAGATATATCTTGTGGTATCCTGTTAGCAGTGCACTCAACCTGCTGACACCCAGCTCAGCAAAATTTTGTTTCAGTTGTACCCAAGAAAGAGAGAAGGACAGATATCCTTATGCAAGCCAACAGAACTGTTTGAACTCATGGACAGTTAAATAATTGCATTTTCAATGAGTAAACCTGTTGATTTCACAGGATTACATGACTTACTAATACCCGAACACTAGTAACAGAAAAGAAAGTGAGCCAATATCACACACTTAATCCCTAAAAGACCAAAGAAATTGTAAACTGTTAAACACTATTGCAGATGAGCTATAGTGTAATTTTCATTTAAGCTATTTACTCATCCCATCGGTATGGCTTTTATGCAGTCTGCAGTGTGCCCCACCATCAGATTATGAAATGCAAAGTTCAGCATGTGTTTGGGATTGAAAGCAGTATTGAATAGAAGATACAGATCAAAACAGCTCATCTGTCACTAAAGACATCATAAAAAAATAACCATTGCCATAAACATCAAATCTACATAGGAAAACAACACAAACCATTTTTTTTCACAGATAGGTCTTGATGTCCAGAGCTGTATATGAAAAGGTGCAGCAATTCTGGATTAAAAACAAATATTCTCTTGGATCATTTTAAGCCATCTGTGGTTTAAGCTGTTCCCTTGTTTAGCTGCCTTCCTTTCCCCAGTTTTTGTTTTGTGTACTCAGGTATACCACCTGGTCAGAGATGGATGACTGCTTTTTTCCAGAGTATTTCATTAGGGCCTGAAACGAGGTGTAATAGGAATTTTTTCATTTACTTCAGTAATTCTGTTTCATTTGGTCAACTCTCTTGCCCATATGGCATGAGAATTGAATGGTTCTACTCCCTTTTTCACTGTTGCAGCCTGTGAGACTGTATGCTGCTGTGTTTGATAATACGTGGTGTACTTTGGTTTTGCACTTTTTTTGAATATTATTAAGAGAAAGAAAAATGGTCAGAAGTATCTAATCAAGCTTTTCAAACATGAAACAAAAACCAAAATGAGGCAAAGGCAGAAAAATTGTTGTGACCCCAAATCTGTAATGATCAAAACCCTCCACCTGTCTTTACTTACATGGGACAGATTTAAGTTTTGTTATGTTTATCTCAACTCAGTAGTTACGTTTTCATTTAGATTCTTTGAACAGCTTTGGAAGAAGCTTCAGTGAGGCTGAAATAAAAGAGGGCTCAGTTGGTGAGTGTACACTCAGGTTCCAGGATAGGACTGTACAGTCTTTGCTGATGTCTGTATTTGTAAGTATCAATACCTGAGAGAAGAAATTCAAAGCTGAATCATGTCACTAATTTTTTTAATCTCAGTTGCCTTAAAAGTAATGAATGATTCGTTTATGAGTAAATCATCCCAAAAAGCCATGCCCTGGCACACGGAGGACAAGAATGTGGCCAGGAACAGCTAGCATAGATTTACCAATGGCATATAATCCCTCACAAGATGGCTGAGTTCTGTAGTGGCTTTCAGAAGACTGACTCTGTGGATAATTATGTTTATCTTGACTTAAAAAACTTTCAGCTCAGTCTCTCTTACTGCATGTGTAGCCAAACAACTGAGACACTGTTTGGATAAATAGATAACAAAGTGGAGGGGAACTAGCTAGACCACCAAGGTCAAAGGGCTGTGATGAGAGTACAGAGTCCAGTTAAGAGGGGATTACTAGTAATATTCCTCAGATGTCGACTGCAAGGCAGTATTCTGAATGTCTGCTAAGAAATAGATTCTGGGATGGAAGGTACCTTCATGAGAGGTACCTACTTGAATGGTGTGGTTGATCCACTGGCAGGGAGCACATATCCAGACTGGGGAAATGCCCTAGCAGGAACTGTGTGGAGTTCATCAAAAGCAAATGCCAAGCCTGCCCCTAGGATGGACAACATCATGCAGCAGTACCACTTGAGAGAAAAGAGGACAAGGAAGTTGTGGATGAGTTGACAATGAACCAACAATGTGTCCTTACAGCGAAGGTGGCCAGACATGTTCTGAGTTGTATTCATAAAAGTGTAGCTAGCAGGTCCAAGAAAGTGATCCTTGGTACTTTATTCAGCACTTTTGAGAATTTGTCTGGAATTTTGAGTCTATTTTGGGTTTCACAGTTCAAGAAACAACTTGCTATGCTGAAGTGAATTCAGCAGAAATCCCCAAGAAAGTCTTGAAGATAGAGCACAAAAAGTAACAGGAGAGGTTGAGAGATCTGAAGTTGTGATTTTTTTCAGCCTGATGAATCATCTTGCTGTCTTCAGTTACCTAATAATCAATAGATTGAAAAGAAAGCCAGGTTTTTCTTGGAAGTGTACAATGAAAGGATGAGGAGAAAAGAAAAAATATTGTAGCACTAAAAAATCATATTAATAATGAGGGATTTTTTTACACCATAAGAGTGGTTTAACTGTGGAACATATGCTTAGAGAGGCTGTGAGATTTCCTTACTTGGAAGTGGTCAAAATTATACTGAACATATTAATAATCTGCTCTAGGTGGACCCACTCTTCCATCCTAAAGCATACTATGTTTATCTGCTTTCTATGTATCTATCTATTTTAGGAGAATATATTCCAACCGAAAAAAATTATCAGCCATAGCAACTCCCTCTTCTCTCTGAAATGTGATCTACATTTATTTTTCCAAATCCTTTTCTCAAAGGTACCATACTTATCCTCTTGTTAATCTTCTTTCCATCAAATACAACAAAGCTTTACCACAGGCAGCTGTCATTTTCTAAACCATTTAATAACACTCTTTTTATTTCCAAAGGTAAAAAAATAATGAGGTGATAACATGTCCTGAATTGGTAGTGACAGTAACTTTTAAGGCTTCAAGCACTTACTGCTTTTCACCAGGTGTTGAGTTTAGTACCAGCAATTTTATTCCTCAAACCTAAGCTTATTTACGTATTTAAGAAATGTACATTTACACATGTAAACTGGGTAAACTGAGACACAACTTTACCAGCAGTGGACTAAAAAGTTTATTACCCTGGATTAGAATATAAATTTATCAGCCATAGTTATGATTTGGGCTCCCAGGGTGTATTAATACAGCATGTTTTACACATCAAAAGAATATCTGCATAATTGGATGGATACATGATGGAGAGAGGAGGTTAAACAGATGCTTCTAGCAAGAAGTTTCTGCCATTCTGTTTGTTGAAAGTCTGTTTTCTCGTTCTGTCCCCAGGCTAGCATAATAAAGATCTAATCTGTCTTCCTCCCCTCCTCTATCGTTCCACCTTCACCCTTCTACTTCCTTTCTCTTTCTCTTTGCTATATCCTTTCCTTTGTGGCAATAAACCAGAATGAGCATCCCAGCTAACCCCGCTGTCCTCAGTCAAAAATTCCGATTCTGTTAAAAAGCCTACTAATTAATCCTTGAGTATCATAATTGCTTGAGTTTCTGTTAGAAAAGAATCCAAAAGGTCTAGGAGAGGTATGCAAGAAAGTTTGGGGCTATATTCAAAAAACTTAAGATTCTGCCAGCTGTTAGCTATTGCTTTTGCTTACTTTAAGGTGCTCAGTCTTCTGAGTGAAAATCAAAGCCCACAGGCAGCAAATGCAGAAGGGTTATCCAAAGATAACTGCCTGCAGAACAGGGAGCTTTGCCAACAGGGCCTGCTAACCACAGATGTAAGAGCAGGTTACCACGGAAACTATCCAAGTGCATGTTCTTAGCCTGCAGCAAAAGTGAGGCAATTTGAGTGAGGTTAGCAGGCAATAAGAGAGCTTGTTATGTCTAATTAGCTAAATGCATTCTTACAGCTCTTCCTACCCACCAGCCATTTAAGATTTTTAATTTTTCTCCCTCAGCACATCAATTTCTCATTGTCATCCCCTTCACATGCAGTTCTTCAGACACAGTATTTTATTATGCACTCTCCACACTGGTGGATGACAATACATGATGGAGCTAAGTAGATGCTCCTTATACAGCCATCATTTCCATTTTAAGGTTCCTGTGCCATGGGCCTCTCTCTTTCAGTGCTTCGTTGACCAAGAAAAGACTCTTTGCTCATCCATGAGCTCTCCTTGCAGCACGTTAGAGAGGAGCTGAAAAGGAAAACTTCAGTGAAGAACCCATGATATTTTTAATCAATTCATATTCTATCAAAGTGTAACATTTTGCCTGAACTAATATTGACATGGAGAAGATCAATGCCATTAGTTTAATAAAGATACTATGTAAGTATTTCCCATAAGGAGATTGTTTGACAAACTTTCCCAATAAACTTCAAAATTACTAAATCCTCAAAATTAATTACATGTTCCAGAAAAAAAAAAGCAGCCCAGCTCACCACTCCCATTTCCTGATACAGCATCCCTGTCTCATTGCATTGGGAAATTTTTCCTTTGAAAAGCAACACAAGTAATAAGTGGAAAAGTGAAATATTCTGTAAATTGTGCATACAGCGCTTTGGTACCTCATATACTTCAACACTTGCTTGCTTCAGTAAACTTCTGAAAAAAAACCCAAACCCTAAATTATTCCATTGCAATCCAAATCTCTATAAATTCTCCCTCTGTCTCACTCCTTTTGAATACCCACTTCAGCAGCATGGACAGAATCGCCGAATCCCTGCAGATGACAAATGCTTGGAGATAAAGGAAGGAGGGAGAGATTTGTTGCAATTTTCTTTTCACTGCCAGGAGTCTAGCATGGTGTTCTCTGAAAGCCTGCAAGCTTTGTCTGGGAATGTGCTTAAATGTGAAAACTGTATGCTAAATACACACGTATTGCACTCCTCAAGGTGTGAAACAGTGTGTGGTGTCAGGACACACAGGACTGTTGAATTTGGAACAGATATTTTTTGCTACCTTTTTATTCCAGTGTTGGAAATTCGTATTCAGCTTAAGCAATGGGGGAACTTCCAGAGTTTAATTCCAGTAGTCTATTGTATGGACAAAAATGCGACATTCAACTGAACACAAACTTAGGCTCAAAAAACTATTTCAGTTTTGTGAATCACCAGTATTTTTATTTGGTTGTGTGTGGTTTTTTTATTTCATTTGCAGTTCTTTGTGACTATACGTTAAAACATAGACAAATAAATGTACAGCCGTTTCTGCCTCTTTCTTGTTTTCTTTTTAGCTCCTTGTATTTATTTCTGGTTTCCTTCAGGTTTCTTGAATCTTTTTTTCCCTGTGTTCAGCAGACAACTGGAAAATAGGAACTGAGAGCAGAGTCGTTGTCTCCTCCTCACTGACTCTTCTCCTCTTTTCTTATCTCCTCATGTCAGTGGAGTGTTTTCAGGACAAAATATTGCTGCTAAGAGGCTGTGTCACATCTTCAAAGTAATATAATGACACAGATAATTGCATAGGTTGCCAGGTATTAAGTGGATTTACTTAGTACCCAGTCTGCGTAGTGCCTGAGTCCTAATGAAGAACTTAATTCAATTGATGAGCGGAATTTTAATTTCTAACACATAAATCAAAATAGGCTACATTAATCTACATATAGATAAAAGATATGGGGGCTGGTTGTGCTGTACTGATAGTTAACTTGAGCTCACAGAACCATAGAAATCACTTGCATTGTGAAGAGTTCAACCTACTAACTTTCTATCTGCTTAAAAAAAAAGTCTGGAATTCACATTTGCTGCTTCTTTCACACAGAACCTTTTTAGTAAACATCTGTCGTTTGCAGATTATAATTGTTTTTTTTGTTGGTTTTGCTGCTTATGAAAAATTGAAAAGATTTTCCTTTCTTATGAAACTAAAATTGCAATTCTTTGTTGTTTTTTTTTTTTTTTTCCCATACAAAAATCCGTACTCTTCATTTAGGCATTCCAAGCTGAACTGATGTAGAAACTGCTTTTTGCAGCTATCTTACAGCCATCTACAGCAGAGTGTTGCAATCAAAGTACCTTTAAAGATGATGGACAATTTAGAAAATTGTCAGATCTCTGAAAAATGCTTTGAGCAATTGGCCCATACTAGTTCATCTTGAAGACTGATGCTAAGGATTTAACACTTCCACATTCTCTTCAAATTAGACCCAGAGCTATTGCTGACTGATGCAAGATCATGTGGCTCCGAGTATCCAATTCAGTCAGATCCTGAGGCCATTACTCTAGAAACATTTCCTGGTGTAAAGATGCTTTTACCCACTCATCAGTCTTGCTTTTGACAAGATAAAGCCAAGAGTGCAGCCTGTAGTAGAGAAGAACAACTTCAGAGTATAACCTGCAGACATCACCCTGACTTCATAGTGATTTTTGCATGAAATAAGACATTGTTTCAAGTATTTAGCATTACATCTGTGAAATAATGAAGTAACATTAGCTGAAGTTGGAAACAATAGATCTAGGAGCATCATGTGTTTTGCTTGCTTTGCAACTGGGCAGCTGCATGGAGAATGTTTCTCTTTACTCAAAACATTTTCCCCAAGCAGAAAGGAAATTTCCTGGAGGCATAGATCCTGTGTTACAAGGATACTGTGGGTCCAAAGTTTGAGGAAAATAATAAAAATTCAAAAGGGAGGAAAGACGAGGCAGAAATCAGTGTTAAGCAGTAATATCTCTCACAAAAGATGCCAAAAACCTCCAGTAATTATTATTCAAGTATGAATTAGCCTTGCATTAAGATTTTTTTTTCACAAGAAAATGAGACAGATGTATTTCACAAAATAGCTAGTAATAGTTTAGAGTTTTCATATAAAAGTGTAGCAATGACCTGAGCAGGTCAGAGAAAATGTCACTCTAATCTAAAAGTGGTCAGTGGTGAAAAGCATAAGAGCAAGTGTTTGTTGATGCTTCATGAGATTACTTTCCCAACCCCAAAAAATTTGCAGTTCACTAGGATCAAGTGAGAGTATGATTCTTCTTGGCTCAGAGGAGAAAGTTTAAGCTGTGTTTTGTATCCTGCCTCGCTGATTAACCAGGCAAGAACTGCATAATTTGGGACAGAAAAATCTCTTTTATTTTCCTACATTTTTTTTTTTTTTCTCAAGACTATCGTAAAGTTAAAAAAATAGCAAATTAGTTTTACAATTCCACAATCTCCACTCCCTTAAAGTAATACACAAATCTCATCACAGAAGCCCCAGGAAAGCCTATTACTTTCTGCATTGCTAACACTGCATTTTCCTTCCTGTCCAAATGCAAAGGCCAGGTTAAGAGAGGAAGGGAAAGAATATCTTCACCTCTGTAATGCAGAGGTTGGCGCAGCTGACGACATGAGGTGTGTAGTACTGGGCCATGACATTTTCATGACAACCAGTCTGTCAGGGTGTAAATTCATACAGCAAAACTGCATCTTCTCAAAGGCCCAGTCTGTTAAACCTATCTACACCCATGGCTAGATGTGATTAATTGTATGGCAGCTTTTATCTCATCTAGCCTTGTAAACTGGAAAGCCAGCAAAGCTGAGCCTGCAAAATTGCTTGCCATGAAGTCAGAGTAAGGTTTGTTCAACTAATTACTTCTGAAGACTTTCAAATGGTTTTAAGAGTAATGGTGCTGACATGGAATTCGCTTCTCACATTTCTGCAGCACGTTGCTCATTTACTGCTCAGGCTGCTGAAAAGGGGTGTCTGTTTCCCCAGGGGCTGAAGTAAAAAAGAAGGTGCATATGTTTGGTTGAATGAAAAATGCTGGTTTGTGTCAGCACAAACCAGTTGTGGATTCTAGTGGAATTTTGGCCAAAACGTATTGGTAGCTGTAATGTGCATATTTAAGAATGGGATGATATATATGGCTAAAATATTTATGTTTGCAGAAAGAAAAGTTTCAACATTATGTTTCTAAGCAATAATTTACTTCAGAATTAATTTAAAAGTCTGAAACAAAGCCAAATATTTGTGTTGAAAGAGATGGAAACAAGATTTTAACACCAAGGTTTTTTGTTTTACTTTGGCATTTACTATGCATTTGTTTAGACTTGAAGCATAATCATACTGAATGTCTGGCCATAGAGGAAACACTAGTTCCCACAAAGGCTAGTATTCAATATTTCTTTCCACCTGAATTGATTTACACTTGATCTTGTTTTTTCTCCTCCTTTCAGAGATGTCATTGCTCAGTGGCAAGACTATGATAGGCAGTTTATAAATGTAAATACGTGAGGAAAGAGAGAAAGGATAGGAGGACTTAGAACATATTTCGCTTCTTTTAAAAAAATATTCCATGACAAATATAATGTGAACAAATAAGAACAGTGCTGCTTGTCTTAAAAAGACAGAAAGATTACTAGTCACTGCTGTAATATCCAAGTATTCGAGCTGTAATATCCAAGTATTTGAGCTTTGACCTGAACAATAGCATTTCACACTTGGAAAGATCCTTATACCAGCCTGTAGAAAGTCTCTGCCACCATGCCTGTTGATACACTTGCCCAAGGAAAAAATTAATAACTGTCAAAAATGACATAGGTGTAATACACCTGTTTTCAGTTTAGTGTATTGGATTGCATGTTTCTCAACACGGGAATCAAATGCTTACAGTGAAAGCTTTTGGGTCTAAGAAAGGCAGCTGGCAATATAGGAACATAGCTCAGTGTTCAGTAGCCCTAGTCCCATCTATCAAAACACAGAGCTTGTCCTTGTCCAGATTACTGTATAGGTCCCTGATGCTTGTCATTGCTGGGTGGCCAGGGACCACCTAATTTCTTTCTGGTACCTTAGACATGGAGTGATGAACTAAGACTAGTGACAGTTGGCCAGTCCAGGTTGTTATTCATGAATAAGAAAACTCACAGGTGTTGAGAGGGAATACATTCAGCATAAATCTGGTGGTCAGTGCTGGGATTAAAAAGAAATATTGTTCATGTCATATAGGCAATAGCCACTTTTTGCTTTCTGTTTTCCAGAATAGCATTCACTTTCTTGACCAATGAAATGACTTTTCTTTTTCACTTGGCAGATTTGCCTATAAGAGAATGAGGAAGTTGTGAATACCTTTGATCTCTTTAGCTTTTCTCTGTAGCATATCATAGATTTGAATCTGTACCAAGAGCTTATTATGTTAGTTCTGATATCCTGAGGGAATGGACCATGATGGGAGGAGACACAAACAATTGTGTGGATTCTTATGGATTGCTTGCTTGTCTCTAAACTGATATCCAGCTGCTGATACACAACCTGGCATCTGTTTCTTGTT
Organism: Psilopsiagon aymara; assembly: GCA_024733675.1. Lineage (NCBI taxonomy): Eukaryota > Metazoa > Chordata > Aves > Psittaciformes > Psittacidae > Psilopsiagon > Psilopsiagon aymara. The sequence goes on from JANRGW010003598.1 coordinate 15,116, forward strand.
TTCTGAATGGGGCCTGTTGAGAAACATCAAAAACCCAGCAGAGTTGGAGGGAAAGGACATGGAACTTTCCTACACATTATTCAGAGTACTCATGGCTTTTCCTACTCCTTTTATTATTTACCGTGGAGCTACTCAAACAAGGCTGCTCAAAGTGCTGTTTCCCTCCCTGTGTTCTTAAACAGTTATCTTTTGTTTACAGCTGACATAAATTATTGCTGTCAAAAATGCAAAGCTTGGTCAGAAACCACTGGAATTCCTCCTGCTAGCCTCAGTAGGTTTTAGGTGAGCACTCTGTTGAACAACATGTGTCCCTTTCTGTCTGTGATTAGTGATCAAGTTCCATGTCTTCAACAAAGATAATTCATAAAATGAAGCTTTTGGATCTATAATTATCACTGTTTGCCATTTCAAAATTAATGATGACTGCCAGGGTAGAACTCTCTGTCAGAAATTTACGAGAAACTTTGCAACCTTGTGCTCTACCTGCAGGCTCCAGACCTCTTCATTGCAAACTGCAGTTCACAATCACAGGGGAGAAACTGCAAAAAGCCATCTCAAATATGCCACACTTCTGCAGGGAGGAGAGGCACAAGAGGAAATGCATTGCTTTCCTGCATGAGGACCACCACTACTCACCTGAGATGTTGCTATTGAGTCAGAATCATAGAATCAACTAGTTTGGAAAACACCTGTAAGATCATCAAGTCCAATCATTACCCAACACTGCAAGACCACCATTAACCCATGTCATTAAGGGCCCCTTCTACACTGTTAGTGCACACTTCCAGGGACAGTAACTCCACCACTGTCCTGGGCAGCCTGTTCCAGTGCCTGGGCACCCTTTGGGGAAGGAACTGTTCCGATGTAAATCTCCGTGGCACAGCTTAAGGCCGTTTTCTCTTTTTTTATCACTTGCTACTTGGGAAAAGAGACTGACTCCACTTGTCGTGGTTTAAGCCGTAAATCAGCCACGCAGTTTGTTCACTCACTTCCCCCTTTTTCTTCTGTTTGCTACTGGAGGGATGGGAAGGAGAATCAAAAGAATGCAACTCCCACAGGTTGAGATAAGAACAGTTTAATAACTAAGGTAT
>JANRGW010003599.1:0-21573 GCA_024733675.1 Psilopsiagon aymara
GCAGTGCTCAAGGCCAGGTTGGACACAGGGGCTTGGAGCAACTGCTCTATGGAAGGTGTCCCTGCCCGTGGCAGGAGTTGGAACTGGAGGAGCTTTAAGGTCCCTTCCAACCCAAACCAGGCTGGGATCCTGTGATTTAGCCTACATTAAACCCCGTTACTCCTTTGTCAAGCTCCAGAAGCCCCTCTAGCAAGAAAGGAATGCTCTGGGCAATATTTGTTCAAACCCCCAAACGTTACAAACCAGTTCGAGTTTTGCTCATCGCCTCCATCCTGCAAATTACAGGCTTGCGAAGGCCTCCCCTCCTGTACCTGCCTCCAGCACCTTACAAAGGCATCCCCACCTCTCACAGCATTAAAGAAAAAATATTCCAGCTATCAATAGGTGCAATATTAGAAGCCAAAATACCCTCTACGGCAACCTGAAAGGTCTTCATTATCCAGGCAGGCGGTAGCGTGAGCAGCCCTGGGGCACACGGAGCTGCTGAACTTTGCTTTTGATAGTGGGTATTGAGGAACAGACAAAACCACCCTCATTGAATCCCTTGGGAGCTGAGGCAGCTCTTTCATTAGCTGGAGACATTGTTGAAGTCCCCCCACAACCTGAGACTATTGTATTCACAACTCAAAATCCATCCCAGTGTCTTAACTAGGAGGGAGCAGAGAGGAAAGGAATTGAAGCAGGTTTCCAACCCAAGAGCGCCCGTTCCCGTAGCAACGGCAGCAGAACCGAGGTTTGCCGCATGCAGATTCCAGCTCCGGATGGAACAAACCTCCCCATGGAGCAGCCCGGGATGGGATGTGAGCATTCCCCTTGGGAATTATCAACTCCCCAGTGCATTCCCGAGCAGTCCAGGGAGATGGGGCGTGAGGGTGCTGAGGTGCTGGCACGGGGTATCCAGAGAAGCTGTGGCTGCCCCATCCCTGGCAGTGCTCAATCCAGGTTGGACACAGGGGCTTGGAGCAACTGCGCTATGGAAGGTGTCCCTGCCCTGGCAGGGGTTGGAGCTGGAGGAGCTTTAAGGTCCCTTCAACCCAAAGCAGGCTGGGATCCTATGATAAAGATCAGAAAACCCAATCTTAATCTTCAGCAGAATCAGCCTGCAAGCAACTTTCAAGTCAAACTTGTGAGGTGATTCTCAACCAGAAAAAGCTCCTTCTCGATCCAAAAATCATCACAAGAATGAAATGCAGCTCTTGAGTCTCACCACTCCTTTTTAAATATTCATTTTTCAACCAGCTCTACATTGAGAGTGACCCAACGTCATCGCACAGGGATGCTGACAACAACAACAAATATGCTCCCAAGGCACTCTTTCAAAGCCTGACACACATATAAGTGATTCTGTCTCATTTCTGTCTCAGTCGTGTGGAGCAGACCTGGGAAAACCACCAAGAAGCTCCTAACAGAGTTAAGACTTAAGAGCTTGGCTGTCCCCATACAAGAGCTGAGTGCTGCATGTGTTTACAGCAGCATCCATATGGCACAGGGGAGTTACGTGCATCAGAAGCCAGGCTGCTGTATGTGCAGCGAGGGCACGAGCTTGCCATACATTCAGCTTACACTTCTCAAACGTGGTCACAGGAGTTCCACCTCCACACAGCAACAGAGCAAGAACTGCACCAGCACTGAACTGGGCCCTGGGCACATCAAAGTGAGCGATGTGCCACCTTCACACTGGAGCTGCCAGCATAGGAAGCACCGAGCATCGCCAACAAGCTGATGTCCAAGGACTCAGTAATTTTCCTTCCCGCAGCACCCCTGTTCCTTGCAAATGCTTTCTATGCAATGGTGGACAGAGCTCAGTGAAGAAGATTCAGACTTGGTGTCATAAAGGTGTGGGATGTCTGGATGAGAAGAGGCAGGAGCACAGCTCTGCAAAGACACCACAGAGGCACCACCTCACCATCCACCTTCAGCTGCCAAACCTTTGCTTTGAGGATGCATTTTACCAACTTTGGGATTCAAGGTTCACACACAAGCAAGTGCCAGCGAGCCCATGGGACTGGACAAGGAAGATGCAATGGAATTTACGAGCTACAGGCAGGGCAGCAGAGGTTGAAAGGACCAACCCAGCTCCTGCATGCAACAGCATCACATTCATACTGGATAGAAGCATTCCTTCTGCAACAGTGCTTGTGCATGGCAAGGGGTGTGCCCATGGAAAAGCCTCACCCCATCTCACCTACCCCGGGACCTGAAGCCTCAGCACCAGCCAAATCCCTGGGTTTGCCCCTGCCACACACTTCATCGCAGAGCAGCCCTGAACCATCACTGCAGCGAACTCCAGGTCCCCATCTCCAAGCCCAACCTCAGGACTGCAGTACAAGAAGCTTTCTGCAACCACAGCCCATGCAGAGCAAAGGAGCTCTTCCCGCACACCTCAACACCTTCAACCAGAAAAACCTCCTGCAAATCCCATTACTGGCTTCCAGCAGCAAGTCTGGAACAAGGATTTCTTGAAGCAAAAATAAACAACTGAAGAGCCAGCAGTAGTCAAAGCTGCCATGGAGGCTGCAGCAGAAACTTCCCCTCAGGGCAGCATTTTGACCTCCCTTGCCTAAAAAGGGCTCACCACAAACCAGTGCTGCCCCACTGACATGCAGCTCTACAGATGAACTCCTCTCACTGAGCATGGGCAGTTCTCTCATCCTCAGCACTCCAAACTTGGGCCGCTACATCAGCTCTCCACTTGGGAACTGCAGTCCCCAGGAGCAGAGGCAAACCCAGCTCAGCCTCCCATATGGGTGATCCGATGCGAGGACCCAGTCCTGCTCCTACACCATCCCACTACTCATCAGCTTTAATGGGAACAGCCCCGAGCACTTCTCACCCCCGCTCAGGAGGCTCCACTCCAGCCCTTGCATCCCCTACCTTATCAAGAGGCAGATGGACTGTTCTCACGTCAAAGGAAAGACAGACCAAGTCAAAACAGAGGAGATGCCTCTCAAATTGACCGACTGTGGGGAAGGTGCTGGTGCTGCTGACAGAACCAGGCAGCGTCCCCAGGGACACCGCTCAAGACAGCTTTTTGCCTGAGTACAGAAGTGGGAGAGCAATTAGGAAGAACAGCAATGAGCTTCTCCCCCCTTCAGCCTTCCCACTCATGAACACCTTCCATCGTGCCGCAGTGCCAGGGGATGGATCCCACCTCACTGGGGCCCCCCAGCACTTCTGCACCAACCCCAGCGTGGGGGACTTGCCCCTTTAAGCATCACAAGAGATGATAGTCAAAGCCATAATGAGGTTGAAGAAGGGCTGGGGACAGAGCTGCTGCCTGGTCTCACCAGTGGGCAGAGTTGGGCTGTTGGAAAGCCAGGGCTCCATGGAACAGCAGCACAGAGGACATCAGCAAAGCAGCATTCCAGCCCCAGCTGTAAGTTGAGGTCAGTGCTGCAATCAGCACCTTGGTTTTGAACTAAGCAAGCATAGAGAGAAGAGAAAAGGTTGTAGAGCAGCACAATGAGATGGCAGAAGAGCCAGGATAAAGAAGTGAGTGAACTACTGCAGGCTGCTCCCCGGGTACCAGCCATCAGTGAGCCTGTACAGAGACTTACATCTTGCCTTACAAACCCTGGCCCACTCACAAGAAGCTTTATCACAGCAGGGTAAGTCTAATTTGGCCCTGATGCCCCAGTTCAGAGAGCAAAGGAGGTGAACCCCATGGTACAGATGGAGAGCATCCAAAAAAACAGTGCTCTGGCACAGGAGGAAGAGGATGGACAATTCAGAGCCGAAAGCCACATGTGGCAGTGAGGACATGCTGAGCACAGCACAGAAGTCCCCTGCAAGAGGAAGCATCCTGACTACTGGCCAGGGGTCTAACTGGGGGCTTCAAACCTCAGACAGTCACCAAGGGATGAGCATATTCCAGGCTATTCCCTTTGCTGCAGGACTTCCAGGAGCAAGCCCAGCTGGACACAGCATGTCCAGGCTTCACCATGCCCAGGTTCTGCTGGTAGTAAAGCCAGACAAGCTTAAGTTGGTTAAAGAGCCCCCAGCTCCAGAAATAGCTTTGGGGAAGCGATACTCAAACTGATGCTCCGGGGCACAGCACCCGGGGCTGTGCTGCTGCTGCAGCTTCCTGCTCTCCCACAGGCACCAGGACCTGCCCCAGCCTGCGCGGTGCCACCTTCCCTTGGTTTCATTTCTGTTCCTCTGCCTTGGTATGAAGTCATGTGTTGAAGTTATCGGAGAGCTGGAAGTGAGTCAGCGCAGTCAACGACAGCCTAAGAATGGAACTAATTAAAACTATTCACTCAAGCCAGCATGTTCCAACATACTCAAGACCCTAAACAAAGCCAGTTGCATCAGTGGGATGCAGCGCACAACCCCGGTACGTTGGCTCCCACCTTCTGCAGCAGATTGTACAAAGAACGAGTCATATTCCAACGCAGAAGTCAGGGCTTCGCTAGCAGGGACCACATTCCTCAAAGGAGAGGAGTTCTCAGGGAGCTTTACTCCAGCCTCCAAAGCTGCAGAAATCGTGTTCCAGTTGAGCGAACACCTGAAGCCATCACCAACCCACCGAGGGGTAGAAGGGAAAGAGCAGTGCTCGTACGAGACCAAACAAATTGATGACATGGATGCAGCAAGTCAAGCCAGCAGCAGGAATGAACTGACTCATCTTCAGTCCGTGCAGGATGAACTAGGAGGAGCACGTCAGCCAAAGACCCCGCTGCCCTCAATATTTTCTCCTCCCCTTCTCTTTTTAAGGGGTGGGAGTGAAATTTGCTGACCAAGACTGACAGACCCTGATGTGATGCAGGTGGAACAAGGATCTGAGCCCACAACGCTTCCAAGGTCCAAACACCATGCCTTAGCCAGGTCTGCTGTGACTGGAAAGGATCTAAATGCTCCACTATCACCAAAGGGCACTGCTTATGAAACAACCAAAGGGCTGTGTTATGGAAATGCTATGCAAATGGATGCTGTGACATCCATTTGCAGAGATACCCACAGCGAGAGGTCAGCAAAGCTGGGAGGAGAAAAGAGTATTGTAAGCGCTCATGGGCATCCCACGTGCCCAGCAGTGAGGAACAGAGCTGCCTTGGTTCTCATCCCCCATGGTCACGTAAACCAGGGTGAACATTGAGAGATGAGTGGAAAAACACCTTCCATACACATGTTAACATCCACGCAGGCTGCCTGGCCAGTTAGTGCCTCCTTACACACCAACACCACCATTACAGAGCACAGGAGCAAGGCAGATCAAAAGCATTTTAAATCACCAGCTACCAGGAATAAAGAACATTTAGTTACAGACCCTCTCTGCTGCAGAGCACGCTTCTTTTACACAACTGAGATGGAGAATAAGCATGAAACCAAATCCAGTAAATGCAACAGAGACGCAGTGGGTGAGAAGGGCAGCAGATCCTGCAGCAGCATCAGCCACATCAGACAGTGATGCCATTGAACCCATCCAGGCACACACCACAATGGGGAAACAGACTTGATTTATGAAACCTCTGTAGCCTTTATTTGGCATGAAAATAGAGTTGCTGAGCACTTTATCACACTACTCATCTTCCTTCCAACCCAGATAAAACATAAAGATCCAAGACCCCGTCGTGGATCATTTAATAAAACACAAGTATGCAATAAGACTTGGCTTATGCTAACAAACTTTGGCAGAACATAACTAACTATCCAGATAGGAGCTGCAAGAATAACATCAATTAAATGGCACTTCTAAAAATAGAGTACCTGACCTGCTACCACTTGTGACTATCAATCCAGCTTTCCCTGCAGAGAAGCTGCTAAAGTTGAGTCAAACCTCAAAATACTGCCTCAAAATAGTTGTTCTCGCATGTGAAGCGGTGCTGTGTCTGTAAGCGATCCACCCCTTCCTCCATTTAGATTGCTCAGAGACCTTCACAGAAGGATAAATCACTACGTGTCAAGGCAGAAGCAGAGAGACAGATATTGATTGCAGCAGCAACAAAAGCGGTTGCAAAAACTGGGGCGAGATGCACACGCCTCTGGAGAAGTGAATGGGGAAGGAGCAGGCAGCGCCTGGACATCAGCAGACGCTGCCTGGGGAGCTCGAGCTGCCCTGTAGGAGGTTTAAGAAATGAGACATTTGAAGCCTTTGAAGCACAATTATTGTGAGCTGTTGTCCAGGCAAACTAGACCAGGAACATCCCAGTTTGGCAGAGATGCCTTTAACAGCTCCTTCACGGCCCCTCCAGCACTCCCAAACCTGAAAGCTCTCCCAGATCCTGCCCTTTAACCTTTCAGTTTAGTTTCCATCCATCTGACAGCAAGAAAAAGCCATTCACAAGAAGTTCCTCTATGGTTTCTGTGTTATTTCAGCATAGCCCCACTTACAAAACCTGGACCAAGGATGTGCTCCAGGGGAAGGACCTACACCACTAAAAGCATCCTGCCAGGATTTGCCACCTCCTGCTCAGGTCACCAGCAGCTGGCAGGGACCAGGGGTGGCAGTTCCAGAGGACAGGCAGCATTATGGCAGCATGGGAGCCAGAGGCTTCATAGGAGACACGCAGCATCCTGCACTGCTCCCCAGCTCTTCCACACGAGACAGGGTAATTATCACATCCTTTCTTCCCCCTCCAACAACAGCTATAAGGCTGTGTCGGGATGTCTCTTGACAGCACAGCTGAGCTCAGGCATCACAGTGTGCAGCACCCGGCATCAGACAGGGAGCCCCAGTTTGGCCACACAGACACCAGAGCTTCCAGCCAAGCTTCCCAATACAAACACATGGCTATTAGCTAAACAGACTCTGCCATGGGATCCAGCCATCCTTACAGAGCACCACCCACCACAGGCTGCACCCAGAGCTCATCCTCTCCTGCATCTGCTTCCATCCACTGTGCCGAGAGGGCTGCAAGCTGCACACCCCAAACATTTACAGCTGCAATAACACAGGAAAAGTGGTTTTGCTTTTCAGGACATCACAGACCACCACTTCTCTCAGCTGTTTCAGCTTGGGTTTGTTGCTCTTCCTGGGCACAAGCAGCACCAGAGCTCCCTGCCAGCTCCCGCTCCCACCGATACGATCAGCGATGCTGAGCCACAAGCCTTCCCAATTAGGCTGCTCACTTCACTATAATGGCTTGGCAGTCCCCATACAGCAAGGCCTGGGCAGCAAATAAAACCTGAACGGGACAAGATCTAAATGTGCAATAACCCGATCAAAGGGGAACAGCTGCCCTGACAGGCAGCCACCTCCAGAAGGCCACTGCAGAGCAATTTGGAGGCCAATTGTCTCCACAGCGGTGGAAAGATGAGATATGAGTTCTTTATTAGACATCCATCAGCCCTTGCTCATTAGAAAAGCACATCAAACCCTATAGCCAATAAAGAGGAATTTAAATGCAAGCAGCAGGGTTCATTTACAGACACCTCTTATGAAAAGACCCGGCAGCGTCTGCCCCAGCACACGCTCATGAGTGCTCCCATGTTTCAGGGTCACGAATCTGCCCCAGAAATGTTATGAAAACAAGTGTTAAAAGAAACTGCTTGACTTGAGCTCAGGTTTGGCCTTGTAATAAGTGGACAGGTAATAACAGCTCCTCAAAACAGCAGATCATGGTCCTGAGAGCAATCATCTCGAAGCACATACCCTGTGCAGCTAAGATGCAGATGCACACACCTCCAGTCCGGCTAGAGCCCACCAGCATTTGTTTGCTAACTGTCACTCCTAAAGCCATAAGCTTTAGCTCCCCATACAAGCCAGCAGTGAGCTGACAGCTGTTATTTTAGGAGTCCATATGGACCCATCACAGCATCTTGCAGCTCTAATTCGGGGCAGAGGTGGACATGGGGCGGATGGCTCTGTTGAATATAGGAGTTGTGGGAGCCCAGACCCTGATGGCCAAGAACATCTGCCCCAGAAATACATTCAAGGAATGAGTTTCTTTAGAGAGCAGAGGAAATACCCTTCCCCTTGCACACCCCACACCATGATGTTGAGAAGGGATCCTGCTCAAAAGAGAGCAACAGCCACCAGGCAGCCAAACACTCTTGCGGAGGCTGAGGAGCTCCTGTTGGCACTGCGCGATACAAACTGGTCCCATTGCAATGCCATGGGGCTCCCGCTTCACCCACACCAGGCAGCCTGTCCCTGTGCTCCTCAGGGGCACCAACCTCCATCTCCCTGCCCTAGCCCTGCTTCCCACACTAACCAGCCGCAGGCAGCACCATCCAGCTGAGCCCACTGCCGTGGCTTAAACTGACAGAGGAAATCGAGATTAGACATCAGGACTAAGCTCTTCCCTGTGAGGGTGCTGAGGCGCTGGCACAGGGTGCCCAGAGAAGCTGTGGCTGCCCCATTCCTGGCAGTGCTCAAGGCCAGGTTGGACACAGGGGCTTGGAGCAGCCTGCCCTAGTTGAAGGTGTCCCTGCCCGTGGCAGGAGCTTGTAACTGGATGAGTTTTAAGGTCCCTTCCAACCCAAACTCAAAGAGTGCAAGGGAGAGGATGGCAGCAGAGCCTGGCAGCCCCTTTGCTTCCCCATTCGGAAGTGACCAGAGCAGCCACGTTATTTTGAACCCACTGCTTATTCACATGATTTTCCTCTTGCTTTTTACAGAAGTGTTCTTGTTTCACTCTGACATGGTGGAAGGAAAATGACAGCCAAGCAGGCAGCAATAAGGGAGGAACTTGCAGCCAAGCTGCAGGGTCTGTAGCACCCAGACACGGAGGAATAAGTCAAGTCACTGTGCCCCATGGTCCGGCAATGCTCCTATGCTGCCAGAGCACCAGGGCTGAGGGCACACAGGCTTCAGGAAAGGCTTGCTGCCTTCAGAGCCCCACAGATGGGAAGAGATCTGAAGAAGGGCAGGATGATTATAATCACCAAGTTGTTTCCATATGGAGGATGATGGAGCACCCCATCACCTGGAGGTGTGTTAAATGGAGCCTACAGAATCCTAGCTGGTATTGCAGGGTTGAGGACCACCTCCTCTGCCTCTTCCAGGACCAGAGCTGGGGGCCATCAAGCACTAGTGACAGTGAGGGCAGAAGCAGACAAGAGGGTGGCAGTTGAGGCTGTGGGAGAGGAGGGGCCACCCCTGCAACCAGTCACAGCATGACCAGCACCAAAGCATGGTGTAAAGCTCAGTCTGGTGGCTCTGGAGCGGAGCATCCCAAAGGCAATCCACAGGTAATTGTTGGCTGCAGTATTCCTTTACAAGAAGCACAGCCTTATAATTTCTGCAATTAGAAAGGGAGTTTTTCTACCCTGATCTAAAATAGAAGGTTTTGTCACAAATTACCAGCTTTCACTCCCCTCATACCTGAGCTTAAACTGAAACCAAAATGGAAATTCACAGGAGAATGAGAAAGTGAGTCAGTCTGCCCTTCCCAACAGCCGTTTATTTTCATCCTCTTGGACTCAACAGTAACATCAGAGAAATTAAGTTTCTTCCAAATTTCCAAAGCCAGGAACAAGGAAGATGGTTTTGGAAGGAGCTTCACTGTGCCATGGACCATCACAGTGCTGGGATTAGCTGCTTGGCTTCCATCCCTACCCAGCGCTATGATCCCATCTTTTCTTACCCACACAAGCAAGCAGCTCTTGTTCCAGCTTGAGAAAATGGCTAAAACCAACCTAACAAGCCTCTTGCCCCATTATCTGCTCTTTGGCCAACCTGCAGCCAAGTGAGGGCAGGAGGAACTTTGACTCCTGAAGCATAGCACACTGAGGCAAAACCTGCTGGAGATTCCTAACTTCCATTTGGGAAAGGGACAGTGACCACTTGGAACAAAGCCTTAGACCAAACAAAACCAACCCTCAAAGACCCATGGAGAAAAGCCTCTGGAGCAAGCTCAGAGGGAAACCCAGCCCCAGCTACCCCATAGCCCAGCTGAGCCCCGGTCCTGAGGACGGCCCCTTGAGCAGCACAACACCGGAGATGGATGGTCCTGCCCCAGGTAAAGCCCTGGTGACAAAGCCACTGCCTTCAAGCACCCAACCTATGCAAGTCCATCCACCACCAACCCCATCCATTGGGTAATGCTGATGCAGCGCCTGGAGCAACAGCCAGCCAAGGTTATGAGCTCTGCTCTTTCTTTGTACTGGCAATGCTCAGCAACTTCTTGTGCAAGCTACAACACAGGCAGAAACAAGGAAAAGTTTCCAGGATGTATTTCAAAGCACCTGAACTTCAGCAGAGCTGAGATTCAGAAAACACACTGCAGAGCTCCTACCCCAGAACACGTCTCCCGAGTATTCAGGTCAAAGAGGGACTGCTGCTCGAGGAGAAATCCTTTCAGGTATATAATAGGGGAGAATCTAATTCTGCTCCAAGGCTGCGGGAAGCAAGCCATTTGTCAGGCAGGATTTGATGGCAGTACTTGTCCACAACCCAGACAAGCACTCACTTCCCTCGCAGCAGAGTGAGAGCAGCAAACAAAGGAATCCAAACTCCAAACCTCCTGGCACCCGGACAGATATTCACAGATTCCGAGAAGGAAGAAATTCCAACTGGAGTTTGAAGCTATTTTAGAAACATTCTCTGCAAGGGTTTCGTGCTCCACCAAAATGCAAATCCCCACCATGGCTTCCCAAGCCAATGAGCTTTTTTCCAGACCAGCAGCATCTTGCTCTGAGATCTAACAGCAGCCCTACTGAGCAGTAGCTAATTAAAGCCCTTTCTCTTACCAGAACCCCAGACTCAGTCTCCCAATGACCCAGTAAGTGAGACTTTCCCCCCCCTGCACAAGCCCTGGGAGGCTCTAGGTCAGAAGCTCTGCCATTACCATGTACCATGCAGCTGTACATGTGCCACGCTCTACCCACCAGTGGTACCCAGGACACAGGTAATACGGAGTGATGGCAGGTTGGATGGGGCTTGGAGCAACCTGATCCAATGGAAAGCATCCCTGCTCATAGCAGGGGGTTGGAACGGGATCGCCTTTAAGGTCCTTTCCAACCCAGGCTTCTGGAACACCAATGTGCCATCCTCCACAGAGAATGGCTCACAGGACAAGGTGTCAGACCAAGCTGTAGATAGGGATGTCCAAAGCAGGGAGAAACCCCAGAAACAAACTCTTGGAATAAGCTTCTCCAAGGTCACTTTGTCTTACCCACAAGAATAACTCGCTGCTGTTACAGACCTACAAGCCTCATTTCCAGAGGACTCTGGCCCTGAGGCACCACTTCATCAAAGACAAACGAATAAGACAAATTTGGAACTTAATGGACTGAGCTACTGGAGACGGTCCTTAGACACATGATGTGAATTAGTTCAGTCTCACAGCTCTGCCTGGGGCAGCCAGCACCAACCTCCTGCAGCAGAGGTGCCCTGCTCAGCCCTTCCCTCCCCTTGCACACAAGGATGTGGCAGCTCCATCACCCTCAGAAACTCCCTCCATGGAAGGGCACTTGGCTCAGATCAGATCCCCCAAAAGGGAAGGTATTCCATCAGACTCTTCAGAAACAAAGTGAACAGAGAGACATGGATAACCCCTCCCATAAAGGTTGCTTTCCCAAAGCACCCTCAAGTTTTCCCAAAGCACATAAGGCTGAAGCAGCCCATAACAAAGCTCATCTTCATCATGACAACACAGTGGAGGTTGCTCCACAGCAAAAGCAATGTCAAGCTCTGGAGAGTCTATAAATGATCATTTTGGGGGAATATCTCAAACTGTGCATAAAATCTTCCATCAGCTTGGGAAAGGTGACAGTGCCTTGGCTTACCATGATCCACAGCAGCTGAAAGCAGCGAGCACTACAGAAACCACACTGGCACAACCTTCTGCTGCAGGACAGGGAAGACGCATCCATCCCAGTGAGAAGGACGCAGGCTGCACTGGTTTTATCACTTGGACAATCCTCCTCTAGGTTAATGGCAAGTTATGGAGCGTTTTCAAGTGGTTTTTTTTCTAAGCCAAGCTAAAGTTGAAGCAGTGTAATGAATGCAAAGGAAGAAAAAAACCCTAAAAACAAATTACTCAGCCTCTTGGGTAGGCACAATATTAAGCACCAATGACAAGCACCATCATTTTGCTTACAAGGCAAGTGTTAACGGTCCCTGCCAAGCGAAACACCGAGGTAATGATCTCTGAATCAGCCTCTCTCCAAAGCATCGCATTGATAAAGGCACCAGATCTGGAGATGGTAAATAATGACTTTGCACTGCGTCAGGAGCTAATCCACTCAGTGATGCAAATTAAAGTCGTGGGCCACTTCCCCCTCACTCCAGCTTCTGACTGATGTTATAAAACAATCTCCGTACTGGCTCCTGACTCCAGAGCGATGTCACCCAGCAAAGTTGGGTGAAGCCATTCACCAGAGCCAAGGCAACTTCCCCTCCTCTTCACAACCTTCCTCATTCTTCTCCTATAATTGGGAATCATGAAAACACATCTGTTCATGTGCTAAGAGCATCAACTACTGCATGTGCTCGCTGCTCAGGTCATCAGAAAAAAAGTATTTAACTGTTCTCTCCAAAGGTGAAGCTATGACTGTTGCATTATTTCACATGGCAACAGAAGATGGGGAAGAATCTACCAGCACCAGCATCACAGCGTGAGGAAGAGGAGGAGTGGCTGAAGGCTGGGGTTCAGGCAGCAGAATCTTTTTTAGCTTCCCTGCTGCTGACTAAATATCAGATGTAGGAAGACCAGAGCAGAACTACAGGAAACTGAAGCTTTTAAACATGATCCCCAACTGAGAGCAGAGGCAGAGCCCCCCTTGAGCAACCAGTTATTGCCATTGCCCTCCCTCTGCAACCACCGGGGCTGCCTGCACCAGCATCCCCATGCCCTGCGCAAGCCCAGCATCTCCCTACAGTGCCATTCATTACCCACCTATTTTCCCAGCCACCCCCTATAAACATTCACCTGTTTCCCTTCTGCCGGGAGATAGAAAGGTTTTCTGGCTCAAAAGGTTGCTCTGAGCAGTGAGCGCTCCCACCCGAGGAGGAAGAACACAGACGTCGCCGAATGCAAAAGAGCCGGTTTGAGGGGAACTGCACCATAGCAAGCCCAGTAACTTGAGCACACTGGAGCTTGTTAAGACTGGCTCTTTTGGCAGGCACTGCCTGGCCAGCGAGGATTAGCAGCGAGCTTGTCCTGCTCATCATATTTAAACAAGATGTACAAATCTGGCACTGAAGCAGGACCAAATATGGAAGCAAAATGTTTGACCCAACAGGATCTAACTCAGATGCATTATAGGTATCCTGCAATGAATGCACATCAGCTGCGGCAGGGAGACTCATGCTCCTGTGCTCCAGAAGTTAAATTAGCAAGAGGCTGATGAGGTTAAGGGTGCTCACCCAAACTCTCACTGATTCAAGTACCATGCTGGGAACTGGGTTGGGTTGTTTTTTCTCATGATGGAAAGAGCAGAACAGCTACAAACAGCCGAGGAATCAGCCCAAATCCCTCAAACCAACAGCTTGAGCAGAGCTGGGATTATGCCCCAGGTCAACCATGAGCCACAAGGATGTGGCCAGCCAAGACACATGGCTCCTGACTGCAGACACCATCCCACCAGCCTCCAAGCACCCCATGTGCTAACACACACCAGCGATACCCTGTGCAGGCAACTGGGGAGTTTAGATCGTCATCTAGACAGCATTTATCAGCACCTAACAGCAAAGTGATGCTTGTCACCACCCAGGTCTGCCTGGCCTTGGACAGCTTCCAGCTAGAGATGCTTTATAAGCATGAAGAGAACGCGGCTTCAAGTCACCTCTTTGCAGGAAGATGACAATGAGCCCCACTCCAGTTTGCAATGGGCATTGGAGCAGTGACACAATTACAGGGAACCAAGGCCACTGACGTGCTGCAGACCAGCCCCTGGCCAGCAGACAGTGCCCATGGCTGCTGCAGATGCTGAGATGAACAACCACGGCAGCACACAGCTCCATCTGCACAGCGATGCTGCAGCAGCAGAGCTGGCACCTTCACAACATGCGTTTCTTGCTATAGGAAGCCAGAATCCTTCTTCAGGGAATCAGGATCAGCCATCAGGAGCAACAGTGAGGGCTGGCACGCCACATCAAGTGGGACCCTGTAAGGACTCCTTGTGCTTCCTCCCTATCAATGAACAACTGAATAATCCTGCACAGGAAAAAAAGGGCTGCTGCCTGCAAGTTATTATTGTAATTACACAAAATTCAGGTGGCCTACTCCTAAGGAGAACATTTAATTTATGTCACTTTTCTAGCGGGGGCCGATCTAAGAGGACAGATCAATCCCTCGCAGCCTGTATTAAGGAAATCAGAACAGAAGAGCAGTGCTGCCCCAAGGCAGCCATGCACCATGGCAATCCCCTCTCCTCAAGGCAGAGCCCACACCAGCCCCTGCAGCACATGGTTCCATGCACCCACCCCAGCACCCCGCTTCCTGGGATGGGAGGGGTTTGCTCACCCCCTTCTCCCCACCAGCTACAAACTCACAGAAGCATTTCTCATGGGGTAGAAGCTGTTATAGGAGGCAATGGCTTCCAACCACCTCCTCATGCACAGCTCCAGGGCCGACCAGGACTGAACACGTGGCTGCAGCTCCACGTGGTGCCACAGGAATCCTCCTCATCCCAGGAACGTGGGCCAAGCCCTCGGCTGCTTCTGCCCTTGTGCGGCACTCCCCAGGAAGAACACTGCTTCCCGGGAAGAGTTACAGATGGAACTGCTGCTTCTGGGAATTGGTCTGCTTGAGATTCAGCTGCTATTGAGCATCACTCAAGGGCAGCTTTCTTCCTGTCACCCATCCCTCCTGTGGTTTCTGTGGAAAATCAGACTCCTCGGTGACGGCTGCTCCAGGCGGGACAGGGCCAGCAAGGGTCAAGCCTCTCCTGGTGACTTAACTAGGAATAGCCCCATGCACTGGGGCTAACACTAGCCCCAACAGGAGTGAAAGCCCAGGAGATGCTTTCACCTCCATTCGCTGGGTCGCTCTCTGGAGCACTACAGCATTTACGGCACCCATTTTACATCTCTGCAGCACTATCACCCTTCAGCCTTGAGGGACTCCTGGCCAGTGGTCACCAACAGCAGGTTTGGCCTGGAGCAGGAAGCAGGAGCCCACAGACATCCTTTCCCCAGGAAACATGAACCCCTTGCTTCTATTGCATTGGGAATCCCAGACTGGTTTGGGTTGGAAGGGACCTTAAAGCCCATCCAGTTCCAACCCCCTGCCACAGGCAGGGACACTTTCAGCTAGAGCAGGTTGCCCCAAACCCCATCCAACTCGGCCTTGAACAGTGCCACGGATGGGGCAGGGTCCAGGCATCCTATATCCCCATGTCTCTGCTCAGGTATAATATTCAACTGCAGTGCCTCACTCCAGGAAGCCCTTGCAGGGGTCCCACCCCAAGGAGGGCAGTGGCTCCTGCATGAGTTTCTGCTGAAACACCAGGTACAGGACACCAGCCCAGGGCATTAACAACTCCTTGGCCATTCTGTTTCCTACAGCACCATTTGGAAAGCCTGGAGGGTCTCTGGAACACTGCGCCCTTTCTCCTCACCCAACTCTCAGAGACAGCACCCCCATCAGCAAAGCAAAGGGTGTTTATGCTGGCAGCACACAAGGCAACACCACAACACGGCAATGGAAACCCAATCTGCATCCAGGATCACTGCACAAGCACTCCAGCTCCTCTAATTCTGTTTCTATTGCCTTTTCCACCAGGCTTGTTCTCCGCAGCCTGCCTTGGGTTGCTGCCCACAAGACCCACAGTCACCCCTCTCCTACAGAGAGCCTCTTACTCACCTTTTCTAAATGGCTCTAATTCATGCCTCTCAGAATAATGATTCATGAAGCCACTGGAGGAACGAATCGCACAGCGCTGCGAACGCCCTCCACCACTGCCCAGTGCTGGCCTTGCACCAGAGCTTACCCTGTGCAGGAGGAGGCCACCAGCCCGCAGCCAGGCTCTGTGTGTGTCCATGTACAGCTCTAACCCTTGGCATAGCTGGCTCCTGCAGGAAAACCCACCCAAACATTTCTCCTGGGCAAAGTCCCATCCACCCACCACGACAAGCATCCCTTTGTCCTTAGCACACATGTTCCATTCAGACCAGGAGACACGCTTTAACCCTCCCCTTCTGACTGCACACTCTACAGTGATGCTTTCCAAGCAGCTCTGGCCTGAACTAAATGATGGGCACAGCTAGCAGTTGATTTCTTAGTCACTGCGATCATGCAGCTCATCTGCTGATCAATCCGAAGGGGACTGGATGGCACTGACAAGTGTCTCGAGCATTTTTAGACTGTTGTCTTTTCAGATGCAGCCTGCAGAGTGAGAAACGGTGCTGGGAGGGAGGGCAGAGCCCACCCCAAGGGCTGGGGCAGCTCCTCTAGCTTGAGTTTCTAGATAAAACCCCATCAGTTGACAGAATTCACACTGAGTTTGGGGAGGAGATTCAACCCCACCTCCTGTTCTACATCAGATATCAAACCCTCAAGGTCTTGCTCTGTTTTGCAGCCCCAGCATCTCCTGCTGGCACCGAGACCAGTGAGCATCCACCCACAGTTACTGCTAGTGCAAGATGCCCTGCACACCCTTCCAGGAGCCCGTGTGCCGCAGGGATTTGTAGGATCACATACACGTGAGCCGGCAGACGTACAGAAATGCCTGAACTGTTTGCTGAGATGTATCCTTAGAGACAGCCCAGGCATTAGATTCCCCTGGAAGACTCAATACGCAGAGAACAATCACAGCAGAAGCTCTCTACCGGAGTGGTTTAAACCCTGCAGTGGAGTCACAGCTGATAAGACACCAGTTAGACACAATGCAAACCCTCCTGCCACCCCCAAAGCACCCAGACACCCCAGGGGCAGCCCCAAGACCCTCTGCTCAGCCTCCTGGTGCTGACACTGGTCAGTGATGGATACCCTGGGAAGGAAACAGACCTCCTCATTAGGAAACCCTAACATCATTTCAGGATGACAACTACCTCAGGAGATAAAGAGAAATCGACCATGCTCGCTGCAAAGGGGGAAGGAAAAGAGAAACCACTTGCCCAGAGAGCCCTTCTGTGCCGTAAGGAGACACTAACAGGGCTCAACAGATCAAGTGACCCCTGCTGAATGCTCCAGGCATTCAGAGAACCTTCTTCAGGTCCAGATTTCCTTTCCAAACCAGATCCACCTCCCCACCCATTCCCCTGAGCTGAGCTACAGGTGCCTGTGCAGGGGAGGTTAAAGAAACCAGCTCAGGCTTTAAAACACACTTTGAATGAGGCTTGAGCCTTCAACCTGAACACGAAGGGACCACATCTTCCCATTTCCCCCTAATCAACTGCATTCACAGCTCTGCAGAACCACAGAGCAGCTGATGGCTGCAGGGGACCAAACGGACTTCCCCTTTCTATTCCTACCTGCCCCAATGGAGGGAGATCCAAGCTCCAGCATCAGGAATTGTATTATCACTGCAAGGAGCAAAAAAAAAGCGCACCCTCCAAAATGATGTTTCCAATTTGTGCAGCATTATATAATTAGCATCATTTGTGTTGCAAAAGTAATTGCAGTAACATTTTTAATTAGTCTATTTGAACACTAACGTTCCTCCAGCGTGCATAATATGTTGACACAAAATTACTGGGTTGGAGGCAACTCTGAAATGATTGGAGTTTGTTTTGCTTTTGTTTCTCACTTGCTTAATACAGTCAATAGAAGCACACTGGATGTCTGCATGAAGCTGATGGTGAGAACCCAGAACCCGCAGCAGCAGGAGCTGCAGCAAAGACCAGAGCTGTGCTGGGTTTCACTTCCGTCTGGAGGGCAACGAGGAGGTGGGGGAAGGAAGGGTGGGTTTGTAGCAGATAGCAAGAGAAATACTCACTTAGAAGGTAAAGCCTGGGTAACATTCGCCAGAGGCTTGGGTTTGGTATCAAAGATTGAGTTGTGGGCACACAGAGCAAAACGACAGCACTGGATTTGGGAAGGAGGAGTTGTGCTTGGTATGAAGTTTGGGAAGAGATTAACTCTGAAGAGCATCTTGGCTTACTGAGCCGTAACCAGGGATAAGAAGTAAACATTTCACCCAGAAAAGTTGCTGCATCCATTACTACATGATGCTTTTTTGTTTCCTTTAAGGAATCACATTCTTCTTTCCAAGACCTTTACTTCTTCACACACGTGAGCGCAGTAACAGATGCTGGCTATTTTTTGCTCCTAAGTGAGAATTGTGCTGCATGGCTCTTTGCCTTTACATGCGCACCTCTTCCCAAGTTCCTAAGGTGGAAGCCCAGCCCAGCCACTGGGATCATGACTCTGGGTTAAACAAACCCAGCTCTCAGCGAGGTGCCCCCTCACAAAACCTCCCTCCACCAGGTACCCTGATCTACAGGGGACCGAGCGCTTCTTGAGCGTCAGGAGAAAGACACCCCAAGGATGCCAGGAGGGAACACGAGCTGAACAGAGAGAAAAAGCTGCCAGCTCCCACAAGCAGCACATTCTGAGAATGAGACCAAGAATTTCCCTCTTGACAGCTTTCAAACCAGCTCCTTCAGCATCCTCAATGCGCTCAAGTGAGAAGTGAGCAGCAAAGCCATCGGCTGCAACTTGGCATCCTGCAGTAATGAGAGGCTGCTCCCCCACCTCCTCACGTGGTCCCTGGTAAGGGTATCGGACAAAGGGACCTCGAAACCCAGGAAGGGGAGAACACATACACTCCCTCTTTGTTATTAATGAGTACACACACAAGAGCTCAGGTACCTCCCAACTACCAGAGAGCCAGAAACCTGCTCCATACCATGGGCCGACACAGCCAGGAAAGACTCCCCCAGGAAGAGCTGGACTTCCAGGCACAGCCTCAGCACTTCACCCTCCCAACATCCACAATACATCAGTGTTCATTGTTAACCTGCAAAAGCCAGCTCTGCTCCTTGGGGCAGAGCTGCTGCTGCCCAGCACAGCAACGCTTCTGGGCTCTGAAGAGAGATGTTAGCCCAGGAAGTCTCTAGATGCACAAGAAGGAGATGGTATACAAGGATAAGAAGCGGATTAGCAGGCAATTAAGTGGCATTTGCGGTATCTGTTAGTACTTCAAGCTACAAAGTGTCAGTTTCTGCCAACTTCCTGCCAAAAGTCACAAGTACTGAGCTAATTATCAAACTAATTATTGCAAATGCCCTAGAAAGAAATCAGGGCACAGGTGAAAACCCACTTAGAGCAAGCACAGCAGTAGGAGACAGCTCAGGAGCGAGACAGGCACCCGCCTCAGCTGCATTCCCAGCCATCCCCCTGAGGAACAGGAGAAAACAGTTGGGGAAGTTGTTGAATTCAAGCTGCATTCGATAAAGGGAGAGCTCAACGCTGCAGTCAAAGCTTACTGCAAGCCTGGGGGGCTGAAGGGAAAGAGTCCCTAAGGAAAAGCTCGCCCTGAGGGCTGCAGAACCACCGGAGCCTCCCCGAGTAGCTGCGATTCCCAAGCAGATGGCGGGCGGCACCGACTTCTAGCTCGGGCTTGACTTTCCGACCTGGAAGCGTTGCACATGGAGCCTTCCATTGAGTGGCACCAGCCCTGCGAGGCTGTCACTAACGAGGATCACACCCACGGTGACCTTTGCTAACGCGAGCACTTCCAGCAGGGACCTCAGAGCCTTGCAGAAGGGGATGTGCATGAAAATCTGCTTTTGGGGAAGTGTTCAGGGTAAAGCTTCCTCTGCTCTGCACACCACAGCCTGCAAAATTCCCCACTGCAGCACAGTAACAGGGTTTTCATGTCTGTAACCGCAGAGTGACCTGGAAAGCGGTTTCTTAGGGTAGAAAGGTACATTGCAGACACTTTTAGAGGTGTCAGCAAGCAATCCTGCAGGTTCTTAAGGCAGAAGGGCAAGTCACAGACCAGTCCCACACACATGGCAATCCCACCGCATTCCTGCAGCCTCGCAGGGCTCAGCTCCAAGATGCACACGACGAGACCATGCTGTTTGACATCCACCAGCTGGGGAAGCTCTCCCCATCTGGAAGCCAACTACTGCGTGTTAGTACATTGGTGAGCACTATCACAGGTACCATTTGCTGACCTCGCACAAAAGACTGGCTTGATACTCTTTAAAAGCTTTAAAGAATAAGCCCTAAGGCATGTGCACAATTACAGGTTTGGACAATAGCTCCTAATGGCTGGGAGAGAGAGACTTGAAAGGGCTCCAATTACCCGATAATGAATGCTATAGGTAAAACTGAGGGAAGCACTGGGAAGGACACAGAAAACCCCCGCCTGGCAGCACACGACCCCACCCCACCCCCCTCCAGCTTTTCTAGCACGCTTCACGTTTGGGAGCATCGTGTTTGCACAAATCCAGGCGCTGAGAGCTGCCTGCACCATGAGGGAAGTCAGGCAATTAACGCCTGGGTGAAGCTGGGAAGACCCACAGCAAAAGCTGAGCTGCACAAAACTCTTCTGAGCGGCATGACCGCCCAAGTATGAAACCTCAGGTGCCAGGGGAAGCTGTGACCTTGAGAAACACCACTAGGACACGGATTAGTCTCCACATCTGCTTGCCAGCACCAGCCCAGTCTTTTAGGTGGGACTTTATGAGGCAGCAGGGAGGTGGTTTTGTTATTTTAAGGTTATACTCCTAAGAATGCAGGGCTTTTTACCCTGGACTAAGCTTACACTGCTTGTAGGAGCATCTGCAGAGATGCTCCTGAGAGCACCCAAGACAAAAAGCCCTTCTGCCTGCAGGCACAACGCTGGCAGAGGTGCCCCTCAGCCCCACCAGCTTTGGTTCTGCATCACACCATACCCGGGGGAGGGTCTGATTTCTGCTTCGGATACAGAGAAAAGCTGCCAGGACGAGCTGTTCTTCAGATACCAGAGCTACAGCACGTTTATTTTCATGCTAAATACCTCCACTCGCGATTCAGCCACCTGCCGAAATAAAACTCTGCCCCGAATACTCCCGAAAGCAGAATTTCACTGTCAGGAGCTGCAGCACCAGCCAGCGCCGCCTGAATCCCCTGCCCCGACCCTGACCTCACGCAGGTGAGACCCACAAAGTCATAACAAGGACTTATCACCGGCACCTGAGACCGAGCAACCGGGCACAGCCCCGTTAACCCGCCCCGATTCCCCGAGGGGACACCACAACATCCCAGGGCTACCAGAACAAAGAATTCCGGCCGTAGTAACCCCGAATCTACTGCAACACATTCGGTTATAACGCCTATTTTTCCTTCCACGAGCAACACACCGAAGCCGTTCAAGTCCTGCCGCGCTGCGCAGCCCCGATCTGCCACCGCCACTCCTCCGTTAAAACACCCGGGTTTGGGTTAAGTGCGTTTAAAACCAATAAACTTCCCCCTGCGTGTTCCGGGGGGACGCAGCTTTAGTCTCGGGCCCTTTTTCTCTGCTGGCGACACCCAACCGGCTTAAAAGCACAGAGCGCTTGATTGAAAAAATGACGAAGCTGCTTCCCCGGTGCCCGCGGGTGCTGCCCGCCGGCCCCAGCCACGATGCTCGGATCCATTGGGGGACAGACAGTGAACCCCCCCATTCCCGGCAGCGCAACACTCACCTTGGCACTGGAAGCCCTGCTTGCCGAAGCCCCTGCGGAGAGAGAGGCGGTGTGAGAGCCCGGCCGGAGAGAGCGGCCCTTCCCGGTGCCGGGAGCTCCACAGGGGGACGAGGGGAAGGGATGCA
>JANRGW010003600.1:0-15695 GCA_024733675.1 Psilopsiagon aymara
AGCTAAATTTTCACTCAGCCACTAATTCCTTATTCTGAGTTTGGAACTGGAGGCTGAAGATGGTTTGAATCTGTTAGGTGAATTCTCCAGGTTTAGTATTCTCCTGTACAATGTGCTAATAGCAGAGGGGGAGTTCTGTATTAGAACTGTATTAGTTCTGTATTAGCAAACCCTTGTGGGTTTGTACTGATGTGTTGGGAACACTCTGGATAAGTGACACATCACACACTAGTGCTTGTTAAAGTTCATTTTTGCTGCATCTTTTTAGATTGCCCTGGGGGTGGGAATGTGGGACAGGGGTTTTTAGGCACATATTTAACATTTGTCAATCTGATTCAATACGTCTCCCTGTTGGAACCACTGTCTTCCAGTTCAACAATTGAGCCCTTTAAAAAGTTACTTGGAAGTTAAGTTTTTGCCTGGCATAAAGGAGAGCAAATGTTCCAGGCACATTCCAAAGGAGACAGTTGAGTGCCCCAGGAAATCAGTGCAGAAATCTGTATGCTGGGTTTTCCCCACCCTCAGTTAAGTAAATAAGAACTTTAAGCTATGAGATCTGGATCATTTGCAATTCTGTTGGCGTGTTGAGGTGCAGGCAGCTCTGGCAGAAGCAACGTCGCAATTCCTTCGAATGTGGTGATGCTTGCAAGGCATGGCAGCCCTTTGTTAGGGGTCCTGTGGTTTGAGGTGTGGGTAGAAGCAGCAGTTCTGCAGCATTGACTGGTTCTGTGAAGTTAGTTAATTCTGTGCTGAGGTGAATGTGTATTCTCTGTGGAATTCCGCACCTCTGGAATACCAATGTTAGAATTAACATGAAGTCAATTGTATTTTGAAAGAACTAAATCCACTCAGGCTTAGCCAAATTCTGAAAATCATTCTTGCTTTGTCATCGCCATGGTTTTAAGAATGTTCCTTGATTTGAGTTAAGAATTTGTGTTTTGTTTTGGTGTTCCCGAGTTATTTTCTCTTTCCCATTTTTAGATCGGGAGGAGTGCGTTTGTGACCTCCTCTTCATCTCTACCTTCCTTCCCCTCCACGCTTTCCTGGTCAAGGGATGAAAGCACACGAAGGGTTAAGTACCTTCCTATTGGTCCTTTTCCTGGAGGAGGTAGCCATCTCCCCAGAGCCATTCTGCCTCTGTCTTTTCCACTTTTATGCTGACTGCTTGCATGGAGCAGTGTTGCATCCCTCTCTTCTGCCACACACTGTGGTTACTTGCCTCTAACTTCAGCAGCTTTAACATCATGCACAGTCACTCCAGATCACTTCTTCAGCTGCATAACACTGAAAACAGCCAGAAGAGAGCTTGGTTGCTGTTTGGAAAGTAATTTGGCAGATGCTCACTGCTGTTTCATAAGCCAATGTGTAACTCTTCCTCCTGACTAAACGCACTGCATGCGGCCTCTGAAGCTCGCTGGGCCCTGCCTTTAAACCTGCTTTCTCTGGGGACTGCCAGTTTGCATCAACCCAGACTGGTCCTGATTGACTGTTGATCTTACAGATGTTCATTAGTTTGTTTGAAGCGGGCTCCTTAAACCTCCAAACAGCCGTTTCTGTTGCTCACTGAGACGCTGCGAGGTCAGTGAGCCTTATGCTGCCCTTCACATGAAAGACTGAGTGGGTACAGGAACTGATTTTAGCAAGACTCCTTTAGGGCAGATTAAAGACACAGAGCATGTAGAATTTTATACTGGTTTCCTTTGAATCTAAAGAACTTTTTTCTTAGGGGGTTTGTTTGCTGTAGTACTGATTCTAAGAATAAAATTGCAGTGTTACCAAGAAGCATTAAATGCATCCTGTAAGCTAATGTTATTCCAAAGACATTGCCTTTGCTGAGGCCTCATGTGAGCTATTAGTTGAGTGAAGAAGCCTCGTCCAGCTCTTAAACTGTTCTTTTTTTGTAGTGGAACACTTAAATCTAGTCTTACACAGATTCATCTGCTAGAAATGCCCCCTTGCAGAAGGACACGTTTAGCAAGGTCAGCAGTTTGATAAGCTAATTTGTCCATCACAGCTTCTTTTCAGGCTGTTTTATTTGAGATCCTTGAACTAATTGCAAGTCACCCATTCAAGAGAAAGGGAAAGCCCTTTGCAGCTCTAGAATAACATCTTTGGTCGAGAAGGGGCTGTGACTGAAGTGCCAGACCCCGAGCAGGTACAGCTTAACATGTCACATGCTGAAGACGAACAGCTCATGGTCTTGTGCTGCTGTTTGGCCTGAGCTTGCACTGCTTGCCAAAAGTACCTTCACCCTCAGGATGGGTTGAGCACATTTCAAGGTCCCTCTGGTAAACCTCTCTGACTTTGACACAAATACAAATACGAGGCCTTGGGGCTGGTTTTAGATGTTTGTGTCTCATTTCTTAGAAAATAACAAGTAGCTTATACCTGTTTTGTTATATCGTGTTCAGGATGTAGGCTTTGCTTAGTTCCGTATTAAAAGAAGGCTTTCCAAGAGTAAACTTGACGGAGGTGTTTACATTTCTTTGTGAGTCTCACCTGAATTTGAAAGAGCTTTCAAGAAAAGTTCTCTTTTTGCTCTGCTTTTTCTGTGTGGTTATGATGAGGAAATGGGCACCGTCTCCCCGTGTTTCTTGGGCAAGTGTTGCAGTCTTCCATCAGATTTTACTGCATCATCCTAAACTTCTCACAAATCAGGCCTGTGGGCGATGGTGAATGTTCACACATTGGCCTCTTCCTGCCAGGATGCAGACCCTGCTTGTTAAATTCCTGTGTCCCAGTTTGTTTTGACCGTACAGCATTTGGACTTCTCAGTTGAGAAAGCATCAGATTTGCAAGTAGGGTGGGATGATAAAACTTCCAAGGGATATCCTGCTCGGCCAGGTACAAATCTGGGTTTGGCTGCAGCTGGGACCAGGACTGGGTGGTACCTGAAACTGATTCCATAGTTCTTGTAATTCATTGCTGTCAGTTGTGTTTCTGCGTAGACTTTTGTCGCTGATCATATTGTTCCCCTCTGTCTGGGAGGAGGGAAAGGTCAGATTTGACATATAATACTTCTGTATCTTCAAAGTATGTCACTTTACAGTTGATCTCCACTAGCTTGAGAGGTGAGAGTTCAAGGAAGTGTTTGTCCTTTCCTTCTATGCAGAGTAGCTTTAAAATGGATGGGAAGTGAGAAAGTGTTCACACTCCAGGTGCTTCAGAGTTAAAAACTGCTGGTTTCAATATTGGATGAGTGCTTAACACAAGTACTAGGTCTTAGCCAATGAAGACCAATTCCTGGTCACATTTTTGGCCTGTCCTAGAGGTAGAAGTATTATTTCCTAAGCGTCTGGATGGGGGATGCAAATGGCTCTTTGTCAGACACTTGAGATTCCCTCACCTTGATGTCAGAGTTTCTGTAAAGCTCCAGGGCTGGCTCTTCAGTGGGGATTGTGCAGGACCTTGTTACTGAGCAGTGTGTGTGACCAAGGCAGGAGCTGATGCAGAGGCTGCTCGTGTGTGGAGTGAGGCAGATGTGGTGTACTGGAAATGGTCAAGCTGTAGTAGGCACTTCTGATGAGCTTTGCAGTTTTTAAGACAAGCGTAGATGGGGGTGTGTTGATGCTGAGGCCTGTCTGAGGGATAAAGATGTGCCAAGCTGCCTCCAATCTGCAGTGGGCCTCAACTTTCCCTGTTTTGGTCTTGCACCCCAATTTCAGCCTCCAGTTTGCAGTGGATCTTGGCATTCCCAGGCACATAAGCTATAGCAGGGTCGTGGAGCTGGCACAGCTTGGGGCTCATCTTTCTTAACCAAACACCAAACCAAGTCTGTATTCACTGCAGGCCTCCAAGCTAGAGAAGCAGAGCAGCATGTCCGAGGGTGACTATGACAACCCCACCACCCCCCTGGAGCTGGAGGAGACGGGGTAGGTGCCACGGTGCAGAGCTGATGCTGCGGTGATGCGGTGCTATTGGCACAGCCCCATGCTGCCTTGACACCAGGGCTGACCTCTGCGTGGTCCTTTGCAGGTCGGGCAGGAAGGGCCGGCAGAGAAGCATCATCTGGCAGGGGGAGGGATCCATCCCTGAAGACACAGACACAGCTCCCAGCTCCAGTTTGCCCAGTACGGAAGATGTGATTCGGAAAACTGAGCAGATCACTAAGAACATCCAGGAGCTGCTGCGGGCGGCGCAGGAGAACAAGCACGACAGGTAAGGTGTGGGCGAGGCAAAGCTCCGGAGTTTGAGGGAAAACCAAGTCCATTCTTTAGTGTCTTGGGAAGGATGATCACCACACCCCATGCTAACACTGGAGATGCAGAATTCACCCCTACAGCACGTGCAGGCCACAGGGTGAGCAGGGATGGGTGACCCATGATCCCATCCAAAATGTCAATGTTGCTGTGTGCAGGTGGGCTCTGCCTGCAGTGCTGTCTGCCAATCCTGCCCGCAGCTGATGGGTGCTGGTGAGCACAGCACTTGTGAGGTCCTGCTGTGAAATGGTGGTTTAGATATAAATCAGATGTGTTGGAGAGCACTTGGAGCTTCAGACCTCTGTGTCCTTAGGCAAGGGCACCCATAGAAGCATGACAGCAGCACTGGGTCTTGTGTCAGGGAAAAATCATGAAGTCAGGGAGATTTTGGCTTTCCTACTGAAGATCAGTATGGATAACACACCAGGAGAAGGTAGTTTGAGCTGTGGGGTTTAGGCTCAGAGCTATGTCAGCAGGACTCTGTTGGGTGGCACATGGCACCAACTCCCTCAGGAAGCTTTGGCCCAATTGAGCAATTCATTTTCCAGATAATGGGCAGCGAGTAAAAGTGATGCTGCCCTTGACCTTGTCAGGGACTGTTCCTGCCCTGCTCTGCTTGAAGGCTGAAATTAGGAGTTAGGCCTTCCTGGATGTGGAGCAGCTTTAGGCTCTGAGAACCAGGAGGCAGCTCTGGTGTTCTGTGCCCCTCTTTGCCCATGGGAAGTGGCCGGCAGCTCACGCCTGGCTGGGAGGTGCAGCGGGGCCACTTCTGCTCCGTGTTTTTTCCCTTCTTGTTCTTTTCTATTTTTGGAATCCTCTCCTCACACTGGATGGGGAATCCTGACGTGTTTGCTCTGAGCTCCGTGCCCTTGGCTGTAACCTTTTCACTGCAATCCCTTGTTGCTTGTTTCCCTCAGAGGAGCAACAGGGAGAGGAGTTTTAATTGAGTTTGGGGTTTATGGATGTCCCAGTTTACAGGATTGGAATTCTGTTGGGGTTTTTTTTCCCCGAAGTCATTGAAACAATGCTTTTGCTGTTAAATTAAAGAAACTTTTAGCAACCTGTTCCCTTCTTTTTTGTTTCCCTCCTGTACCACCTGTGGAGTGGGCTGTTTGCCAGCACCAAAATGAGTGTAATCCTGCAAAACATCAGCTGTGAAGCTGCCGTTCTATGTGCTCCTGTCCCCTGGTGTTGTTGCAGAGGGCTGGGGACACACAGTGCATGGAGCAGGCTTGTTCTGCCATCCTCTCCTTGCAAAGGGGATTGCCTCCTGATCAAAGTGAGATCCATAGGGATGTGGCAGTGCAATATTCCAAGCTAGTACTGGGAACACTGTAGATGAAAATCACAGACTGAATAGATTATCAGAGAGTAATAAAATGATGCAAGACTATCACCTGTTAATGAAACTATTTCCTTCCTTTCCTCCCTGTTTTCCTCTCTGTTCCCTGCACTGGCTCAAGCAGACCATCCAAGCGCGCATGGACTGTGCGCAGCCTCAGGCACGGCCTTGGCTGTGCTGGGAGAGCTCCCCTGAACATCCAGCAGCCCCGTCCTGCCTCCTGGTGCTCCGGCCTCTGCCCCTGCCTCCCAGGCACAGTGTCCTTTCTCTTGCTCTCTGCTGCCTCTTTCCCTCACGCACCAGCTGCACAGGGGTCATTGAAGGCCATGCATGAAGCATTTTGGATGATAGTGGTCACTTCTGGGGTCCCCAACACAAGAGGGAGCTGCTGGAGCAAGTCCAGAGGGGGCCATGGAGATGCTGCGAGGGCTGGAGCAGCTCTGCTCTGGAGCCAAACTGAGAGAGCTGGGCTGGTTCAGCTTGGAGAAGACAAGGCTCCTGAAGGGGAGACCTCAGAGCAGCTCCAGCACCTGAAGGGGCTCCAGAAAACCTGGGGAGGAGCTTTGGACAAGGGCTGTAGGACACCTCCAAATGTGTGTAAACTCCACAAATGTGTCAGCTTGTTTCCTGAGCTTACAGGGGGTGTTTAGACTGTCTAAAGCCAATCCTCAGACGCACCTCCAGCTCTACAGCTGACCTGGAGAATGTGCTGTGAAATGCCTGTTGTTAATCTTTGTCTCTCTCCTTTGTGTTGTGACTGGGGCTTTCTTTGTCCCATTAACAAATGGTTAATCACCAAACTAGCTTTTGTATTAGGTATGGTGTTGGGCAGTGCTTGCACGGAGCAAACTGATAGTTAACCCAAGAGCAGAATGGGAATTCCAGTGAGCTTGGAAGAGTTCTCTCTGCTTTTAGTTTATTTGGAAGAACTCGTGATTTGGGACATATGGAAATACTCCTTTTGACAGCAGTTTTCCTGCATTGCCAAAATGACCCCGGTGTGTTGCTTCTTTCTCAGTGCATTTGCAAGTAACCCGTTTTGGCATCCTTGGTGTTGCAGGATGAAGTACCAGTAATGACTAGGGGGTGCTGGTTTGGGGGTTTCTGTGCTTGAAAGGGCAATAATCTGCCATAATCTACAGATGCTGAATATTCTTGAATGCTGTTGCTTTGGGACTTTTTGAGATGCTCTTGCTTGAGAGTGGACAGTGTTAACAAACATAATGCTATGACTGAATCTTTGAAGCGTAAAAATGAGTCTTCTGAACTGAGGTTTTTGACAGGCCCCCCTAACACAGTGCTTCACAGCACCTTATGGTGAAGAGGTAAGACCCGTTTTGAACAGAGGTGGCTCGGAGGGGCTCAGAACTGATGGCTTTTGAATAGTTTTTGAGTATGAAGTGGGGCTTTTAAGGTTTCTGCTTTAAGTTACAGATGGAAAAGAGCAGGAAAACCCCACTGCTTCAGAGGGGTAGCCAAGACAGTTCTATACACACCAACCTTTGGCTGTCAAAGTATGTGTAAGAGTTTGGATGGCCAAAATTCAACTCTGAAACTAAAATCAACTGTAACACCTTTGAGGTTTTGATTTTCTTCCAAGATTACAGGATAATTTCAGCTCTTGGCTCCTCAGCAGTTTAGAAGTTTTTCTTTCAGTTCTTTGGTTTTGCAGTCACTTGCCTTATGGAGGAAAGCTCTTTCAAAACAAATGGGTAGGGATTTCCCTGAGGTCCCACCTACAGAGTCGTTTGGGGTTTTTAATCTCCTCTTGATCATCTGCACTGAGGAAAACAAGTTGCTTTCCCCCCAGACCTCTATAGCACCAGATTTTGTGTAAATGTTTTCAAGCTGCAGAATCTTACTTCACTTTGTGCCTGGCTGATGTGGACGGTTTGCTTGGCCATGCTCTCCCACACCTCACAATAGAACATCTTTGTGCATGTGCTGAACAGAAGGAGCTGAGCAGTTTCCTGGCTGATGTGGACGGTTGGGCAGGGGGAGGTTTGGAAACCATTTGATGCATTAATGTGCAGTTAATATTCGTGGGCACAATCCCGTAATTGCAAACAAAGTGAGACCTCTTCTGAGAACATTTGGTATAATGGCTGTGAACGGTCATTCCTTCAAACAAACTTTGATGAAAGAATAATGACAACTTAAGAAACAGTTCCATACCACTGGTTACGTTCTTGCTTTTCTCCGAAGATGTGGTGATCTACACGAGCGTATGCTGAAGTGTGCAGGGCAATGCTGAGGACACACCAAGAGTCACCGTGCTGTGTGCTGCACTAGCTGCTTCCATCGCCCTCACTGCAGCCTGCAGAGATACTTGCAGAATATGTATTAGAATGTATATATTTTGTTACTCAGTTTTGAGAATAATAGCCACTGAGCATTGGGATTGAGGAGGAAAGGGGAGTCTTCACATGATGAGTAACACAATCCATCTCTCTGCAGCTATATACCGTGCTCCGAGAGGATACATGTGGCAGTAACGGAAATGGCAGCCTTGTTCCCAAAAGTAAGTGCCATCCAATATTGATTCTGTGATTCACAGCAAATTGAGGGAGTGAAAACTCCATGACTTAAATTTTGTAAAGTCTTACCTGGCCCTAAAGCTGCAGGGAAAATCTAACACTGCTGAGCTGGGTGTCCTGTACACTGTGTGCCCCAGCGTCAGCCAGGAAGTGGGCTGGGTAGCAGTAAACAGGCACTAGAGTGAGTAACTTCCTAAATGAGAGCATGAAGCAGTATTCCCTGTGTGCTGCCTGGCAGCAGTTTGAAATACCCCTGAGATGAGGGAAGAGAATTTCCACGAACTTGTTTCATCCACCCCTATTCCATGTCTGTGCTACAGCAATGGCTTTTGTAGCATCTCCTACAGTGTGGTGGAAAGCAGCACGTCCCATGTTACAGATCACTTGCGAGCCACTACCAGCTAATTAAAGCAATCCTGAAAGGATTTGGGTGTTCTTTCTAGTTCAGCTTCTACTTTCCTTTCCCAGAAGCCCAAATCTGAGCTGGTCAGGACCTCCTTGCGCCTGCTGACATCTAGTGCTTACAGACTCCAATCCGAGTGCAAAAAGACACTTCCCGTGGAGCTGTGCCCCGGCACCGACATCCAGCTGGTCACGCAGCAGGTCATCCAGTGCGCCTACGACATCGCCAAGGCAGCCAAGCAGCTGGTCACCATCACAACCAAAGAGAACAACAACTGAGTCACACTTGGCTTTTTAGTCCTGTTTTGTAAAGGTTGGATTGCAAACATAGGTGTGGAACTGGATTTTTATGAGGAAGAACTAATGGGGCAAGAAACTTCCTTTCTTTTTTTATTTTAAGAAACCCTCAGTATTATTTTTGCATGTTTTCTAACAATTTTATGATTAATTTAACCCACTGCCTTATTTTGTGCCTGTGTTGCCAGTTTAGTTACAGGTAATAGCATGTTGCAAATAGCTGTCGAGCCAATACAGCGTACCAGCATCGTCTCAAGCTCTCGCTAGATGTTTCCTTGGGGGCCACGTTCTGCTTTCAGATAGCACTTTGCAAAACTCCCACTGGAGTCACCACATGCACCGGCAGGCCACATCCTGCCACTGGGGCTCTCCGTCCTGATGCACATGTCCTGATGGTGCTGACTGAGAACCCTGCAGAGAAAGAGGCTCCAAAGGCTCCAGGACCGTATCTGGCTGCCGTCCCAATGGAGGAGTATGAGCCGAGTAGTATCTGTTCCCATATCAACTGTTGTGCAATAATATGTTCTTAGTCTGCTAAACCAAGGCGTGTATTTGTGGGCATCCAAGCTTATGACATGTAACTACACGAGGTCTTTGTCACTTTATCTGTTTTTTGGAAGGAATTTGAGACTTACTAGTTCTTTCTTTTAGTTGTCACTATGCCGTTAATATATATGTTTGATGATACTTTAGGGCATTAGTGGTTAAAATATTATCCTTTGTTTCTGATTTAATAATTGATTCTTCAGTTTCCCACAGTTTTACTGTCAGCTTCGAGCACCCTCTGGTTGGCAGCAGCATCTCTCAGTGACTCAAGATGCATTTTCACTAAAGACCTCTGTACTCACTGAAAAAGAAAGGAAGTTAGAAGAGTGCCAGTGCAAAGCAGCTGTATCTGCTGTAGCACAGAACCTCTGTACCTCAGCATAGCCAAATGTGAAAGAGCTCTTCTATCCAGTAAGTTTTATGCAAATCTTTTAAGAGCTATGTATGCAGTGAGCCGGGTGGGCTGCATGTTGGAAAGGCAGTGGGGTCGCAAATGTCACTGTGTGGTTTGGAGTTTTCATTCGTCACAGTTCACAAAGCTTCCAAAATGTGTCAGTCCATAATTTCAACAATTAAAGAGGTTTTTTGGGAGTCTAAATTCCATGAATGGGGGAGATATCAGTGATTTTTCTCTCTGCTGTGTCCCATTTGGAACTGTCGCAGTTGTCACTGCCAAGAAGCTGAGGTGGCAGCAGGGTTGGGGAGCTGTGAACGTTCAGAGCTTTCACAGACCCCTTTGGGCCAGATATGCTGTTCCAGAGCCAGGCTGCAGCACAGGGTCTACCCAAACCATGCACCCCTACAGGCCTCCTGGTGGGAAACAGGTTAAGAGGTTGATTCCTTCTCAAGTCAAGTATGTTTGTATTTTATCTGAACACTCGGTGCCACAACCCTGTTGGAGTCCTGTTGCGGTTAGCTCCCTTAAAGCAGTGCAAGGTGGAGGGACGGAAGAGTCGATGACAGCCCAGTAAATTCATCTTCTTCAGTGTGGGGTTTTTTTACTTCCTTTCTGCACTTCTGAATTCCAGAAGTGTCTTTGACCTCACAGGAATGGGATTAGATCCACAAAACGTATTGGTAAAATCTGCTTCAGAATTATGCTACTGGCAGTTCAAGACAGTGATCATCTTGTAGGAGCTTTTCCTGAACTTGGCACCATTGCCAGGCAGGAGGTGGTTCTTGAAGCCTCTCAGGCCACTGCTGTGTGCTTTTAAGATACCTTGCCTCATTTCCAGGCCAGGAAAACACTTGAGTTATGTTGTAATCTATCAGCTGTTTGCTTCTATACCAAACCAAATGGACACTCAGAGAGCTGCAAGCCCTTGTTCTTGCTGTGCTAGCTCCAGGTTTCTTAAACCCAAGCATTTAGCTCTACTTTTAGCTATAAAATCATGGTCAACTCTTAACTGATTTCCTGTTCTGTCACCTAAACACCATTTCTGGCCACTTCCCTGCCTCCAAACAAACCTTTGTTCCAGGTGGGTCATGGTCACACAGCACTGGGCCTCAGATTTAGAACACCTCAAATAACAAAGGTGGTTGTGTCTTTTATGACTAGATCTCCCCGTTTTCCCCTCTAACCAAACTCTGCTCTTTCTTTACAAAATGCTGCATAGGAAAGTAAAAAATTTATTTGCCTTTTTTCCAAAACTTGTATTTATCAGTGTCATTCTGTCTGTACAATATTTTGACTTAATCTTTTGTTTACAGTATTAGTATAAAATGTTAAAACCCTTTCAGTGTGCAGAATTCTTTGGGGTTATTTGACTGATGGCTCTGTAACAAGATCTTGGAAAAGGTGTCTCCAGCAGAGTCACAGCTGCACTGCTGTGATGATGCCTGTCTGTGGCAGGGCCCTCTACAGCTCCTCATGCCCTGGGCAGGACCTGACCCCAGGCCACGCTGGCTGAAGGACCAATTTCAAGCACAGTCACCAATGATAAAAGGAAGGAATCAAGTGCAGTAATCAACTAAACCCCCTCCTACTGTTACAGGAGTTGGCCCATGTAAAGAAACAAAGAGTTTGTTCAGGTTGAAGTTATTCATTCTTTGTGAAACAAGTGAAAACCAAATTATAGAGGAGTCCTTGGTGCCATCTGCAGAGGAACATGTCAAGGATTACAGCTGCAGCACTAGTGTGCTGCAGATCAGCAAGATAACATTATGAACTGGCTCCAACCTCAGTGCTTAGTAGTTCCCATCCTAGGGGAAGGCTGGATCCTGTCACACTTCAGATTCAAAGGGCCTCCTTATCTGCTGTGTTGCTCAAGCGTAGCACCTGCTACAACACATCATCACAGCTCCTGAGGCAGTTCAGTCCTCTGAGGATGCTCACACCTCCACCTTCTCAAAGCCAGTAGAAATTGTCTCTTTAGCAAGGCCACAGCTAAATAGCTTCAGAAATCCACCAAGTTGAGTCTCGGCATCACTGTAGGCTATTCCAAAGGCACCTCAGTTCCAGGAGTTGCTTGATTCTTCCAGGTTTTCTTTCTGTAGTTTGCAGGCACATTTAGTGCCTGTTCCTCAGGTGCAAAAGACAAGAATCCTCAGGTCCACGCTGTTTTGGGGTAACTGTAGAGCTAATGGGGTCAAAACAAAGACAGTAACTACTTGCTGAGCTCTAGAATTAACATTCTGCTCCCATCAAAGGGAGGAGACTGGTGTTAGAAATAGTACCAGGGAAGGAACAGGCCCAGTGTTCTGTTGTGGTGCCATGTGATAACTAAGGGGCAGTGAGGATTGTGTCTGAGGCTATCACCTGTGTGTCAGGACTGCCCCACAGCCCTGCTACCTACCCTGGGGTGATAGCCCTGCTCTGCCATGCGCTTGGCCTCCTGCTGCACCAGCTCCTGGCAGCGCTGCTGGGCTGATCTCTCCTCCTCTTCCTCCTCCCTCTGGCGCTGCTGCTCCTCCTGCTCTTGCAAGCGTTGTTCTGTCAGCTGGGCACAGAGAAAAGGGTGGTTTCAGTGAGACCAGACATAGACAGGGCCCCTTCAGGAACTGGGAATGTTTCTGGGGCACACATGGTACCTGTGCCTCCAGCTCCTGCCTCCGGGCTGTCTTCAGTTCCTCCTCCTGCTCCTTCTCTTGACGAGTCAGCTCTTTGAACTCTTCAAGTTCTTTAATCAGTTGCTCTCGATACCTTATGGACTCTTCTTGGGCTCGTCTGTTTAACTCCATCTTCTCCTGGATCTGGCGCTGTCTGACTGCAAGGACCTTTGTGAAACGGGGATTAAGGGAGGTCAGTCAAGAAAAAGTCTGCTTTAGAAGCAGAACTGGGGAAATCTCAGGGCAGATGGTTGGACAGTTCTGAGAAAATGAGTCAGACAAGCAGAAACACTGTGCTGGGTGGTGACGGCTGAGGCCTGCTGGAGGGTGTGGAGGGTTATAGCTGGAACCAGGAGAGACCTCATCAAAAAAGATCCTCACCTCATTCATCAGGCGATCTCTGGCTGCCTTCTCTCTTTGCCATTCTTTTTCCCTCTTCTCCCACATCTTTCTAGCTTCCTCTCTAAAACAGAGAGGAAGAATTACCTCTGAGGTTATTAATTACAGTTACGAAAATGCCTATATACTCCATGGGCATAGACAGACTACCCCATGCTTTAGAGGTACAGCAAATACTGGCCTGCCGCAGGAGTTCCTGGACACCCAGGTGTGCCCTGGGCACAGCAGAGCTTTGGGGGAAAGGCTGCCTCATAACAGGGATGTTACTTCACATGGAGAACAGGTAGTTAAGGGCATTGCTGTCAAAGCTGGGGCAGTTACAGCTGAAGCTCTTACAAGCTCTCCCTCCCCAACAAAAACCTTCAACTAAAACTTGATGGCAATGCACACTGTTCTGTCAGCAGAGGGGATGCTCTCTGCACTGGGTACACCACTCAGCACAGGATCTCTTCAGATGACATTCAGAGGTGGGGAGGATCACCTGAAAATAGTCTGCAGCTCTGCTTCCCTCTCCTTTTCTAAGCGGAGCTGCTCCTCAATGACGCGTTTCATCCAGGCAGCGTCTGCCACAGCCCGTTCCCGGCGTGCTGACTGGCGGTGCTGCTCCTCATCTTCTTTCTCGAGGAGGGCTGATAGGATTTGCCTGTCTGTCTCCTTGAGGAAAAACCCCAGGATTAACAGCTATGCAGCAGGCTTCCAGCCTGGGTGTAGAGCTACTCTCTACAATTACTGGTGTTGACATTCAGGCTGCTGGCTTCCCTGTGATCCTTTTGCTCCACTTCCTCCTCACGAGCTAGAAGGAGCTTCCTACCTAACTACCTGTGAGCCTCAGAGGCAGACGCATGAATGGAACACAAAGAATGAGTTTTTCAGCACACAGTATCTATAAAGCATAAATCAAGAGGTCCTTTCTCTTACCAGCTCCTCTTGTATCTGCTGAGCTCGTCTCTGTAACTGGGCATTGCACTGATGCCTCAAAAAGCGACTGAAAGAGGAAAACAAAGAACATGCAATCTGACTAAAGCCTGATGCTTTATACACCAGCACTTAGGAAGGTGCTTCTGTGGTAATGTAACTTATACCCAACAGAGGTACCTGCTACTGCTGACATGAACAAAAAGCAGTAATGGCATCAATGTGTTTGCCCTTCTTACCCAAGCTCTCTCTTCTTCCTGTGCTCTTCCATTTGTTTCCTTCCTTCTTCCAAGCTCTCCAGCTCCCACTGCTGCTTTAATAAATTCTCTTGTTCCTTTTTCAGCTTTGTTGCCTAAAAGGATTAAAAACCAACCAAGAGTACATCAGAGAGCGAGGACAGCCCAGAGAAAGTGTTCATAACAAGTTTGTACGCTGTTCTGCACCTTTGCAGCAGTCAGAATCCTCACTGCAGGAACTATTGCACATTCATTTCATTTGTGGCTCAGTGGCTCACCTGAGCAGGAATTAAGGCTTACCTCTCTCTCCTGGAGCTTCAGTTCTTCTATTTGTTGCAGCAATATCTCCGCTTGCTGTTTCTCCTCCCGCCGCCGCTTCTCTTCCGCCTGTCTCATTCTTTCCAGTGCTTCCCTTCGTGCAGTTTCATACTTGTTTTCATAACGCTTTTTCTCTTCAAGCTCAGTTGCTTCTCTCTTTCCAAGCCAAAAGAAAACATGGCATTAGGCTAAAGTAAAGAAACAGCCTCTGGCTCAGGAATGCCACAGAGCAAATCCTTCAAGTGAGTTGTACTGGGCAAATATGGAACAAAATACGCTAGGACTGAGCACAGAGACAAAGTAGAACTGTCTGCTGATGAGGCAGCTTTACCCATCCTTTGCAGGACCCTGCATGGGCCTGATGCCAAGCACAGGTGCTCTCACAAATGCACTCAATTTTTCCTTTTGCAACCTAGATTATTGTTGTATTTAACTCTGAAATCTGCATTTGAAGACCTTTGTGATTCCTTCACATCAGAACCACTGTATGCCCAGATCTAGTGTGTGCACATTCAACTACTGTACTCTTGCAGCTTTGCCCTGGCTCACTGTCAATGAAAGGAACATCACACTGAATCCTGCAACAGAGCACTCAGCAGGTAGCACTGAATTTCCTAGGAGATGGATGGTGTGTACGCATTAGGCTGAACGATGGCTCTTCATTAAAAGCATCTTTCCTGGCAGCAGCTCCTGTGCTGCAGCACAGTAACTCCCCATCACCAAGGGGACAAGCGTGGTGACCTTGGTCACGATTTGGGTCAACACTGGTGTGAGAAAAAGAACAAGCAGCCAAGTCCTGTCCCTTCCACAGGTGAGCCATGTCCCTACAGGAACACAAGCTGTGTGCCAGTGGGGTCACAAGGCACATGGTGTCACACCTCCACACACTCACGATTTTGGGAGCCCACCCTTGTGACCAGTAACACCAGGGCTCTCCTCCTGCTTACCTTGGATTTCTGCTGCACCTGATCCCCCCAAGCCTCTACCACATGTTTCTTGTGCAGGTCTGACTCCACCTGGGAAGACAGCAGATGTGGCATCACCATTAGTGCCAGAAGCTCTCCTGGGATCCCCACAAGAATCTGCTCAGCTCTTTGGCCCATACGATGACCCCCAACTTAAAAACTGATTTAATGACCCCAAGGCAGTGGGGACTAAAAAGAAACCAGCATCACCTCCCGGAGCTCCGCACTGTTCTTCTTCCAGTGCTCGTACAGCAGTTGCTCAGCTACCTAGGAACGGGAGAGTTGGATCGTGTAAGGCCGCCGGAGGGTACCAAACACTCCCGAAGCAGCCGCTAACGGAGGGCACCGCAGCCCCCAGCCGGTCCCGCCTTGGAGCGAGCCCCGCTCACCTTCCTCCGCCGCTCCTCGCGGTCCGCCCGCAGCTCCTCGCTCCGCCGCCGCGCCCCGGCGCACTCCGCCCCGCGGCCGCGCCGCAGCTCGAACATCCCTCT
>JANRGW010003602.1:0-45865 GCA_024733675.1 Psilopsiagon aymara
CATCCTATCTTCATACAGGAGGTGCTCCAGTCCCCTGATCATCCTCGTGACCCTCCTCTGGACTTGTTCCAACAGTTGCATGTCCTTTTTACGTTGAGGACATCAAAACTGCACACAATACTCCAAGTGAGGTCTCACAAGAGCAGAGAAGAGGGACAGGATTACCTCCCTCGACCTGCTGGTCATGCTCCTTTTGATGCAGCCCAGGATACCTCTCTGTCTCAAAAATATTTTGCCAGCTGCTATGCTGTAAGAAAAAGGAAAAAGCCTATCAGGAATGGAGTATAGAAAAGCCTGATTCCTGACTCTTAGATCTGCATATGAGTATAGAGAACACAGCATATTCATATTTTGCAGAATCTGTTTAATGAAAAACGTTTCAGCTCCTCCTAGCTCTGAGGAAAACCTACCATGTATGCTACACAATGAATGCCATTCATTAAAACAAGGTTGGCACAGAACAGCAATATCTGGTCTTTGATCTTTGTTTAAATGTCACTTTAAGTGATTTTAAGGATATCCCTAAAAAATGCTCATCAACCCAGATACCATTCCTAAAATGACAGTGGCCACACTTATAGATAGACATAAATTAATTCTATCACACAAAAGAACTCTAAGTTTTCCATAGGTCCTGGAGGGCACCATTTGCCTTCTACATGTATGACAAAAATTAGTAGCTCCTTTAGGCATTACAAGAAGATACTTTTTGACTACGTTCTGCAAAATGCGTCAAAAGTGAACTAATTTTAAGGATCAACAAAATTTTCCCAGACTTTTAAGGCATCAAGAGCCAGTGATCTTTCATTGTTTAAGTCCTTTAAAGCATTTGATTTCACACAGTAAACAGCAAAATTCTAGACCTTCTGCATACAGCTCCGCATGTGTTATTTAGGGAAAGTGTATTTTTTATTTCTTCTGCAAGCGATCAAGTTCACTGGAAGCAGATATAACACAAAATTTAAATTCAATTATGTATCAAAATATTACAGCAACGATTACCTAGGATTAGTCACAAGTTAAGGATTCCAGGTTGATTCATTCTTCATTTGAGAAAATAGTCAGCTATATCCAATATTCAGGACACACTGTATCTGCTAAAGGTAAATACTAAAAATAATAAGCTTATTACTAAAAGCCATTATAGAACCCTTTACTGATTCACTAGGCATACTATTACTTGGAATGGATGTTAATGCTCCACAATCAGGACAGAAAGGCTTAATGTATTTAACATAGTTCACTGGAACATGGTAGTTGAGTTTGCAAAAAAATCTTTATAGCACTGTTGATTACACTGAATATAAGAATAGCTCATGTTTTTCACAAAGTGATATTTTGTTTTATAAGCAGACAGCTGTAGTGGTGGGCCAATTTGCCAGCTTGTACTGATGGGATAAATCTTTTTACAGAGATGTATACAAAATCCTCATCCTGCCTGCTAGACCTGGGAGAATAATTAATGCAGCAATTTGAGTAGAGTCAACAAATCTTCTGGTAACTTGTAAGGGTAAACAAAACCCCAAACAAGCAAACAAAAAGGAAAACAACCAAAAAAAACTTGTCTTCAAGGCTTTCCTCAAAAATCCTTCTTTCACAGTCATTTGTCTAAATCAAAACAGGAAATTCAAGATGGAATTCCTTCCTTCCTTCCGTTTTCCAGCTAATACTGCACTCACCAGATGAACAGCTGTTTTAAGTCAACATCAGTTCAATGCAGCACAGCAATTTCTCTTCATACTATTTCACTATAAAAGAAATCTTAGAGGTTATAGCTATCCATTCTTTATAGTGCTCTCGTTTTCTGCCTCACAGCACAGAAAACCTATGTTCTCACGTTCTGTCACTTGGAATTCTTCAATTAACACCTTTTTTTGAATGCTGCAAACTCAACTATGACAGATTTTGCCTGTGAACTGCATAACTGCAAAAAAGAATTCCCTTTCTCTTTTTTTTTTTTATTCCATTAACAGCACTTATTTTTCTAACGGTACAGGAAGAAATACACCATACAGAAGCTGAGACTTGCCTAAGCTACAATTTTATTAATTTAGCTGGGAATTAGTTTTATTAATTTCGCAACTAGGAATTATCTGGCAATGACTTGTTCAAGGCTGACCATCATTTTTTTTCAGCTATTTCCATAATGAAATCCACACCCTTGCACAACTGTTGTTTACCATAAGACCAATTCCCTTCTTTCACATGAGGGAAAGTAGCTGGGGAAGTATTACCATCTTGTGAGAGGACCAGATATTTGAAGATTCAATCATGCTCCTCAACCTCTTTATAGCTGTCATCCTCTAAATTCCTCTTCAGCTGTAGTTCATAAGGAATAATCAGATTTACTTACCAGTAAAAAAGAGTTAGCAACTAATTTGGTTCTTTCTCGCCTTCTCCTAGTTGTTCTGTTACAGCCATTCTTATTGCCTTAACGGCAAAATACATATCTGTTTCCAAGGTAGAGGAGCTCTATTACATAATATTAACGTTTCTTTCTAGGCAATAACTGAGTCTCCTTTCTCACATAAAAAAACATACCCTTTTTCCGATTTACACATTTTTAACCTTGTCAAGCCCATGTGACCCAATGGCTCTTTGCCATTTTGGGTTAGAAAGTTGAAGTTATCCCAAAAACATATTCAAAATCCATTTGAATGTTCTCTCAGTTCTCATGACTAAGGCATTTCCTATACAAAGTCCAGATATTCTTACCCAGTAATACTGCCTGTAGCAAATCTCACCTCTTTTGCTCACTTCAGTGAGAAAAAGCATCTCTGTACAGAAAGCAGATGTGTAGTATGAGTGAGGATGCTTTGGGGATATCTCTATCCATTCTTCTTCCTGCCTTCACAGCTTTGTAGAGACTAAATAGTTTGGAAAGCATCTTCTTCTTTTACGGTCATTACCAGGCTACCTTTTCTTCTTTTCAGGGAGGACATCCACTCAGTCACTTAGCTGTCAATGAACCTACTCCCATTAGGTACCCAAATTGCATCTTTGCTGGTTGTTCAGAGGTGGGGTTTGCTTTTTCCAGCTGAGAGTAGGGAGGGCTAAGAACCTGAAGCAGATGTGACTTGTGCACCAAAGCAATTACAAGCAGCACACTAGCACTTGATTACACCACATTTTTAAGACTATAAGCATCAAACAACTATTAGATCATTAGGTACTGGTAGTAACAACCTCCAGCTTATTTGTCCTTACTTGCTTTAAGCTGTTTAGCTGCCTTCTTTTTGCCTTTTACCTCACTCCTGACCTTTCTCCCACCAGCACACGGTGTAATCCTTTCCAAGGCTGACAGATGAATGGAATTTGTGATTCCCTCTGCTTCCCACTACCTGCAGCCCTCCTTATCCTCCACCCCTGAAGCACATGGAGGTCCGTGGTGGAGCAGATATCCACCTGAAGCCCAGGGAGGACCTCACAATGGAGCAGGGGGCTGTGACCCTGTGAGAAACCAGCAGGCTCCCACCAGGACCTGTGGGCCTGTGAAGAGAGGAGCCCATGCTGGAGCAGGGGAACAGTGTGAGGAGTCCTCCTCCTGAGGATGAAGGAGCAGCAAAAATGATGTGTGATGAGCTGACTGTAATCTCCATTCCTCATCCCTCTACACTGCTTAGGGGGAGAAGGTAGAGAAAATTGGGAGTGAAGTTGAGCCCAGGAAGAAGGAAGGGGTGAGGAAAAGCTGTTTTTAAAGATTTATTTCTCATCACCCTACTCTGATTTGATTGGTAATAAATTAAACTGATTTCCCCAAATTGAGTCTGTTTTGCCCATGACAATAACTGGTGAACAATCTCTCCCTGTCCTTATCTCAGTCTACAAGCCTTTTGCTGTATTTTTCTCTGCCTGTCCAGCTGAAGAGGGGAGTGACACAGAAGTTTTGGAGGACACCTGGTGTTCTGTTAGGGTCTACCCCATCATACCAGATTGGCCAATAGTCTGTATACCAGTTCATAGCATAAATGTTGAACAACATTTTCCATGTGATGTTGCATACTGAACGATGCTGGTCTCAGTACAGAACTCCCAAATGTGAATACACTCAACATGCTGAAGAAATAAATGAATCTGATTTTTTTCCTGTGATTGGAAATCCTAATCCATATTAAATTTGCTTTCACTGCAAGGTGATTTGTCTTTGATCTGTTGGCACCAAAACCTATCATTTGACTTGAAGTGTCTTGTAATTACAGGCTCTGAAGAGTCATGAGGCAGGTTTAAAGACTTTTTCCTTTCTTCAGGTGTATAATAAGGCATTGACAAAGCTGTAACAGTATTGTTTTATTGATTTTTAACAGAAAAGTAAGATTATAGGAATCAACCATTTTTTGTTTAATCTCTTTTGCTGCTTGAAATTATATCTTTTGCATATAAAAATTATGAACTTACATGCTGTTGTTTTGTTTTCCACATATCCTTGTGTTTAATTAATAGATGGCCATAAATCTAACATATTCAAACATTCTAACATAAACTAAATGATCTGTCAGAATTAAATGTGCTATTGGGAATCTAAGCATGCTACACAGAACTTCATCCCTGTAGACTTACATTTGCATGCAAAATATTTTCCCTTTTGTTGGGTGAAAATTTAAAAATCTGACTCTTGGAGGCTTCATTCATTACCAAGTTTTAGTACATCATTAATGACTTTGTTTCTTTTACTCCTAATGTATAAGTAATAGAAAAAAACGTTTAAAGGATCCCCACAGAGGAAGCCTGACTTGAGCAAGTGTTGCTCAGGCTTGAATCCTGGGGGAAAGAAAAACTGACAAATTTCTTGCTAGAGAAGTAATAGACCTGCCATCTGTGCTCATTTCTGTACAAGTGTGGTAATGTACCACACCACTTTAATAGGCAGACTTGGTCCCCACGTACTATTCATTTTCATCAACACTAGGAAAAAAAAATGAGCACCAATATATCTGTATTCTAAAAACATGTTTTAAAGTGATGAATAATAAAGTGCCAATTTTTCTGAGCTCAATATATGAATATACATATAAACTTCATATTACTCTGTTCTATCTATGAATACACTTGGTGGTTTACATTTGACTGTATTGATATCTCCGTTAAAAAAGATCATTCTCTATTGTCTATCACAATTTCTTGGTATGTGATGTTGGAAAAGCTGTTAGAAATAATGCGTATATTAAGTCTCATAAGACTCAGCCACTTTGGATATGATACTTAAGGCAGATCTGTACCTCCATATCCCTCCAATGCAAATAATCTATATTATATTGTGATGATAACAAATACTGATACATCATATTTATTGTCAACAATTGATCATGATTTTCCATTCCTTCACACTAGCTTTGTAGAGTAACATGAGCACAAATAGTTAGAACAGACTAAGAAATCAATGCTAAAAATTGGTCTCAGCCATAAAGTACTGATCTGGATTTAAACTTCTCCAAAGTTTAACTTCCAGTTCTAGAAGTGTTTTGCTTCAGACTCTTTAAATTTACTTCTACTAATCTCTGCTATTACTTCAATACAAAAGCAGTGCATATTCTTGGTTA
This sequence comes from Psilopsiagon aymara, assembly GCA_024733675.1. NCBI lineage: Eukaryota > Metazoa > Chordata > Aves > Psittaciformes > Psittacidae > Psilopsiagon > Psilopsiagon aymara. Next base: position 5,538 of record JANRGW010003602.1, read on the forward strand.
GTAGCAGGTTTTTTTAAGTAAAGCCAACCTTATTTAGGGCAGCCTTTCATACAGCCAGTAAAGAGGTTTCAAGAAACATATTATCTACCTACAAAAAAAAGAAACATGAATTATGGAAATAAATGGGGAAAAAAATCTGTATTTGGAACCAATTTGATGAAAATGAACCAATGCTGATTTTCATCAGCTGACTGAAGTAAGCACTGAAATCCTAGGGAAATAGTTTGAATCTAGGTGCTTCCTTCCTGTGGCTTCTTCAGGAATCTCTACACAGAGAGAATGCAATAACCAAATAACTTACTGCCCTTGGGTTCAGCAGTAGCAGTTATCTTTATCCTTCTTAGTAGCTGGTGCAGTGCTGTGGTTTTGGCTGTAGTCTGAGAACAATGCTGATAACACACTGATGTTTTCAGTTGTTGCTATCTAATGTTTACTCTGATCAAGGACTTTCTCAGTCTCATGCTCTGTCAGTGAGGAGGGGCACAAGAAGCTGGGAGGAAGCAGAGACATGACACCTGACCCAAACTAGCCAAAGGGGTATTCCATACCACACCACATCATGCCCAGTATATAAACTGGGGGGAGTTACCCAGAAGGCACAGATCACTGTTCAGGCTGGGCAGGGTATTGGTGGGCTGGTGGTGAAAAATTGCATTGTGCATCACTGTTTTTTATTGTTTTCTTTTCCTTTTCTGCTATTAGTTTTATATTCTCTCCCCTTGTTATTTCCCTTATCATTATTATTATTTGTGGTAGCAGCAGTAGTTTTGTGTTATACCTTAGTTACTGGACTGTTATCTCAAACTGCAAGTTACATACTTTTGATTCTCCTCCCTCCAGGAGTGGGAAAGGGGGAAGAAAGGGGAGAAGTAAGGGAGTGACTGTGTGGTTCTGAATTTCAGGCTGGGCTTGAGCCATAGCACTTAATTTTTTAAATAATCTTTTTATTTACTGTATTTGCTCTACTGTAGTCATTGCCTTTAACTGGCATTGATAAAGTAACTAAGCTTGAATTTTTTGCAGTATGCTTTTCCTTCACAAGCTGCATTTTCTTGTTTGTACGTTCTCATTTGGAAAAGCAGCCATTCATGTACTGACATTGCTGAGGGATTTGGTTTGTTCAGCTTCTCACATTAATTGAATTCAAAATTACTTCAGAGCTTAAGCTGCTGGCACTTACAAGTTACAAGCAGGCACCTGTATTTATATAGTCTTACTGTGTTTAAGAATAGTAAAATAGCAAAGTGTGTCTACTACATTTTGTTCTATTTCAAACCTGGGATATGATTTTTAATAACTTCTTCTCATAAAGCTGCTTCTTTATGATTGCTGATAATTTCTGTTTTATAACTGCTATTGCTAGCATCTCCATCACTGCTGGGCACTCCAAAATCCTGGTTAACTGTTAATTGAGAAATGAACAATTACCTGAATTCTAGTAAAAACTAAGCATGCTCAGCAGCAAATGAGTAAGAGTGTCTAATGGTGCAAATTTCAATCAACAAAGCTGAAAAAAAAAAAATCAAAGGTTCACTAGAATCATAACAAACCTTGGAGATTGCACAGGTATGTTGGCTGTTTTTTGTCTAGTCTTACCTAGTTTTTTAAGGGTAAATATTGCAAATTTAGCCTCAGAAAATGCCTTTAAATATTTTACACTTAGTTGTCAGTGTTTGTATTAATTCTAGGACAGATTCCATTCATCTTAGGGATTTTAAATGCTTTTTAATTTAACAACATTTTTTTTTAAAGGAAAATAAAATGCCTTTGAATTTTTCAATGTGAATTTATTTTTAGATCGGTAATTTAGTATATATTTGTGAAAAAAAAAACCCTTATTGCATATACACTTGTTAAATTTACAGAAAATATTCAGTGTAGACAACAACAACTGAGAAAAGTTGTGTTATTTGTGCTTCAGAAGAAAGTAGGTTCCTGTAATGGTTTAGGCTAATCCTAAGAAAAGACATGTATTCACTTTTGATTATTGACCAGACCTGACTTGTAAAAAGAAAGAAATAGCAGGTCAGCCTTTGGGCTTTTTTACATTTGAAAACTAAGTAAGTGACATGTTTGTTTAAATAGATATTTAATTTTAAACTTGCTTATTTGGTACTAGGTTCAGAGGAATAAGACAAACCACACTGACGTATGCTAATAAAGTAACTATTACAGACTCTTTCAGAATATCTCTTTTAATGAATTTCCAAGTGTGACCCAAGTGTGTGTTATTTATTTTCTACAGCACAAAATCTATCATCTCAGTAATGTCTATTATGTTCCAACCCTATAATCACTTTTCTAAAGCTAAAAAAACCTCCAAACAAACAATAAACCAACAATCCATCATGATTTTAATTTGAACACAATATTTTTGAGAGGATTTTATATATAGTGAGTGGAAGCCAGTTCACCTTAGTGTTAGTGTTAGCTGTGTCTTACAAAATAAGTTCTTAATAAGCAGTAAGAGCGCTAGTAGAATAATTAGATGTCCTGAAGGCTTAATTAGGCAGACAGCTCTCCCTCCGGAAACTTGCAAAAGCACTGACTTCTCTCCAAGTGCCATGTATAGAACATGTATTTAGAAGGATTGTTTTACTAAGCATCTGAAATTTGGTAGAGCATGTGTGTCTGTTAAGTAAGAATATCTTTTTCATAAAGAATGCTACTTCTACTGAAGTGGATAATACTAAGGCTAAATTCTCATTTTCAGGAAAAATTGCTATAATCTACACACAGAATATTCACATTTTGAAGCTTTCTTCTAGCACTGATCACACTGGCACGGTTGTGACAGTATGGAAATATACCTAATTTGCCTGGATCTGCATTAACTCATTAAGGTAATATATTTCAAGCTAAATTTATGTAAAATGTTTTTATAAGACCGTCTTTTCCTGATGGTTTTCCTTCTTCCTTTTCTTGGTCATCATCTGAATGAAGTAGACCACATTAACTCAAGGAATTCTAAAACAACTCTGCCCAAATATTACAAAAGTTTAAATGCATTTCCCTGTAACTTCTCCTATTTACTACTATGAAGAAAATATGTCATGTTATCAAGATCAGAAAATTGTATTTTGTTTTGCTTCAAAATTTAATCTTTATATTGTTTTAAAAGTTCTTGAACTTTTGCAGAACTCTCACTTGAAAGGTATCATGGAAATTGGTCTTCTTGCCAGTTAATGATAACCACTGCAGTAGTTATCTCTGTGCATGTATCTCAGCAGTATCTTGCTAAATTCCAGGCAGAGGCACTATTCTTATGTGTGAGGCAAGGTGAATGTCGCAAAGAGCAAGAGGAAAAACTCCAGACAACAGCTTTGTTCAGCCAAAACGAAACTCTACTGAGGCTCACACACTACTGGGAGCAATTCCTTACTCCAACAATGTCCAAATAATCCACAGAGGCAAAAGGTAAAACATCTGACAGGGAATTACTATCAATCTGTAATGCACCTTAACAAATAAGTTGTTCTAGTAATTGCAAGCTCTGCCAAAGAGAAAAGAACTGAAGAGGAGCTTTGAGACAGATATTTCATTTAAACTAGGTGCCCTGGGTAAGTCACATGTTAAAATTGAGAAAATAAATTCTTATTACATTAGAAAATAACTAAATAGCAGACATATGCAAGCACATTAAATCTAGATAAATGAGAACAACAGTATCTCCTTCTTGAAGTACTGAAATCTTCTTACAACCTTAACAATTCTACTGTACCTTCATTTAATGGAGCAAGCAAACGAGAGATACTAATTGTCACAAACAAGCACATAAATGTTAATAGCAAATTGCTGGAAAAACAAAAGGGGTTATCTTTGAAAAACAATTCAAATAACTTGGAAACACAAAGCTGTCAAGCCTAACTAGCCTAAAATTCAGGAACCTGCTTCCCCTATAGGACACTAAAATATCTCTGCTTGGAAATGGCAAAAAGGTCACATAAGTATGGCATTATTGTAGGACATCACACCTTGGAGGCAGAAGTCTAACATTTCCTATTTTGTCTAATACAATGCTTCAGTGTACAAACTAAAGTATCCTCTAGGGACTTGGAACACACCTGATAATTTTGGGACTGATCTGACACCGTGCTGGCAGAGTTAATTTTTATCTCACAGCCACATGGGGACTACACCACTACGAATTATGTCAAAGGTTTACTCTGACAATCCACTCTGTTATTCAGTAGTTTGTTTTTTCTGAGGTAATTTATGGAAAATTAGCACAAAATGACAGCTAAACTATGGTAAGGGACTAGCAAGCAGGTAATAAACTTGAATATGATTATTGACAAAAGAAAAGAAGGTCATTCAGCAAATAAAGCTCAAATGAAGGAATCAACCTAAGTTGCTGTGTGATGCCAGGAAAAAAATGCTATTTCAGCAAAGTCACTGACATGAGCCTCTCAATAGATCTTTCCCTGTTTAGTCTAAGCAGTGGAAGTCCTGTGGCAGTGGAGCTGCTTTTACTGTCCCTCTCTGTTGTAAAAAGACACTCAGAGTTAGCTCAAGATTGGTGGATTAATTATAAATCAATAGAAAAGTGGCTAATTTCATCTCTCTGTTTTTTAATTCATTGTATCATCTTAATTTATCTAAATGTGCATGAAGACAATGCTGCAAATTAGGAATTGATGACATGAATAAAATACATGATGCTTTTTGTCTTTAATGTTTCATGACACCTATGTGGTTAATAGCAATTGTGTGAGGTTGCAGGGGTTTTGGCTGTTTGTGGATTGGAGATTTTTGGTTGTGTCCTGGGTTCAGCAGTAGCAGTCATTTTTGTGTTTATGACTTTCAGCCTTGGAACAGTGCTGATAACGCCGATATTTTTAGTTGTTGCCCAGTAATATTTATTCTGACCAAGGACTTTCTGAGTCTCATGCTCTGCCAGGAAGGAGGGGAAGCCGGGAGGAAGCAGAGACAGGACACCTGACCCAAACTAGCTAAAGAGATATTCCATACCACAGCACGTCATGCGCTCTATATAAACTGGGGGCAGTTACCTGGAAGGGTTAGATTACTGCTGGGTTGGACTGGGTATTGGTTGGTGGGTGGTGAGCGGTTGTAGTCTCTTCCTTTGTAATTTCCCTTATCATTATTATTATTGGTGTTAGCAGTTGGTTTGTGTTAAACCTCAGTTACTGGAGTGTCCTTATCTCAACCTGTGGGAGCTACATTCTTTCGATTCTCCTCCCCATTCCTCCAGGAGTGGGGGGAGGAAGGGGGAGGGAGTGAGTGAGCAGCTGTGTGGTTCTGGGTTGCCGGCTGAGCTTAAGCCACAACAGGTTGGTTGGTTGGTTTTTGTTTTTTCACAAATAAATCACTTTCTTCTAATGTGTTCCCTTTACAATACTGTTTAATCCTAGAGAATATAACATTATGTAGAGGAGATATGGGGTGTCATTCTCTTCATTCAAACCAGTTTTACACTTATGCAAACATGCTTACTTCATGTACATTTGCACATTCATTTTTATAAAAAAGATATTGGGTGTTTTATTGAAAAAATGTTTTCTTAGCAACTAGAAGTTTGTTCAGCTACTAACCCATAACTATTCTTTTATTTCATAGCTTTACTATACATAGCACCTTTGCTGCCTGCATGTGTATTACCTGATTTGCAAAATACCTGCATGCCCTCTTCTCAGTTAGTGTTGAATTGCTCACATGAAGAATAAATGCAGAGTTCTGTACCAGAATCTCTACACCATGCTGCATGTTATTAGATACAAGAAATAAACACTAAAGTACAATGCCAGTTATGTGCTAGTGTTACTTAATTTTTATGGGAAATTAAGCACCTTCTAGAATGACATTTTATTAATTACAGTTGAATAATGGTATCATTCTGTAGTGATCCTTATGTAGCCCTATACCAAAGACAAATGTGGCTGCCTTAACCTTTGACACTTTATGCCATCTGTGACGGGCATGGTGGGCAATTAAAGTATTTTAACAGAAGTACTGTAATACAAGTATTTCAGGACAAGTTACAAAAATACTGTTTATAAATGAAGTCATATTCAAAGATTGCGGCATATGCATGAAGAACTCCAATGTCACATGCCTCTCAGAAACCGAGTAATCAACTGAAATATCTGGAGAAGGCTGAAATATTGTCTGTGAAGCTTAAGTAAGGTATCTGAACCGGTCTGATAAGACACGGATCCTTCATTTCAAATTCTGTTAGACATGATCGTAACATTACTGCAAAAACATATTTTAGATGCACATTCTTAATAACAGACAGGTAGACAGGATAGAAATAAGGTAAACACTATATTCAAAGTATATCATGGTGCAGGGGACACAAGAAGGGTTAAAAACATACTTGAAAGTGTTTCAGTGTTTTCTGCAGTGTTTCAGCCCAATGGTTCATCCATTCATGCGTGCTGTAGCCCGATCTTTTAATATATCTTTAAAAAGACTAATGCATTCTTTACCCTTTGTGGATACAACCAATAAATATATGGGCCAAGAAACCCTTCATAGCTAATGTTAAATTCTTTAAAGATAGGGTTGTATTGGAGTCTTGAGAGCATCGATAAACTTCTGATTTTCGCTTTCTTCCCAACCACCCCTTTTTGTGTCTTCTTTTTATTGTGCCTTATTTAAAATTTCACTTATCACATTGAATTATAGTTTTCTTTTAGATAGAAATGAGTGGCTGTAAATGCATTTGTTTTCAATGGATAAAGGTTCATGAGACAACAGTAGTAAAAATATTTTTTATAGGATGAAGAAGATCATGTTTCCAAGTGCTAATAAAAAAAAAAAAATTAAAAAGTTTAGTTTTATTGTTACACATATCACTTTATTTGGTCTGTGGTTTGACCTGTTATGACAAAATTACAATGAAAATGTAGCAGCGACCCAGTTTCACCTTCTTCTTCCATTCACCCAAATCTTAATAAAATAGAGATTTTAGACATTTATTGCACAGTTTTCGCATGAGAATGCCCTCATAAAAGGAAGGGAGATGAGAAAATAATTATCAATTGTATTCCATTTCGCTATCTTTAGGTATTTAATAATTAGTCATCCATTGCCTAAGCTTCCCTGACAGAGCAGGGGTAAAGAAAGAAGAGAGAAGGGCCTCTTGAGGGAAATACAGCACCTATTGTTGGATGAAATGATGACTTCTCATCTCCATTGGACATACCTCCTAGACAGCTAGTCTAGACATATTACTGAACTTTTAAATATCTAAACTGAATTGAGATTGCATTAGCCTTGGGGTACTCATTGCTTAAGTCCTATGCTTCCTGCAGCAAGCCTATTATTTCCTCCCTTCAGTTTCGTATCTGTAAACTCATTGTAATTCTTATGTATCTGTATCATGGAAGATACTATGAAAAGACAGGAGTTACATATTTTGATGTGTCTAACTGTTACAGTAATGGGTACTGTATACCTGAGTATCAATACGATATCAAAGAACTTTGCATTTTTTTCTAGGACATGCAATTCAGTGCATTCTAGAAACCAGCACAGGCAGTGACAAGCTTTTATCTTCTCATTGTTCCTAAAGAAGCTCTAAGTATTTCATTTACTGAAATATTCAGCAGAACCTGACATATTGAAGGACAGAACTTATGAAAGAATTATACAGATTATAATTGACTGTTGGAAGATAAAGGTTTTCCTAAGAAAAAGAGGGTTTTACTTTCTTTGGGATAAGAAAGAGAGGAAGTCTATTGTCTATTGCAAGTTTGAAACACTGTGTGACTGCTTACTATGCAGTCTGAAGGGAGAATCAATCTAGACTAAGGTTATTCTCAGAGATTTGATTTTTAACTTCACTTGTGATATTACCTTGGTTACAGAAATTAATGTCAAGTAAGTAACAAGGGGTTCAAGGGCAATATAAGTCAAACAGGCTATCTTCCCTATGGGAAAAGCTGTCAAAGGAAGAGAAGAAAATGGGGTCAAAGTGTTGCCAAAAACATTCTTCAGGGAAACAGCACCCGGCTGGAAATACTGACTGAATCTTGTGTTTTAAAAATATATATAATTCCTGTGTATATATATTTCTATGTGCATGTATATGCTACATACATATGTACAGATGTACACATTTATGTTATGATCTGCATACTGAGCCAAACTTAATTATCACTATTATAATAGACTCTAATGAAATTATCAGAATATTTATGCACAATGGCAGGATTTTAAAAACATTGTAACCATGAGGACCTTCACTGAGGGAAAAAGACATGCTCCACTCTTTCCCAAATATGGGACTTGTAAAAGTAGGGTTTTACTCGTGTCTGTACATATTCCTGATTTAATATTGAACAAGCAACTGGAAACTAGGTCTTCAACACCACAAGAGTGTTGCAGTGACATTTTAGTCATACAGCTTAGGTCACTGGCTGATGTCAGGAAAACCACAGCCTAATTTCATATGCAAATTCTCTGAAGAAAGAGCAGTTCAAGAAAGAGATTTGCAATGGCCAGCACAGTCAGTTTTGGTAAACAGAAATTAATAAGCTAAATATAATTTTATCTTTATCAATACACACAAATTTCAAGACACTTAAAAATTACTTCTCTTCACTTGGCTATTCTATATAAATTCTATTGTTTATGTGGAGTTTACTTCATTGTCAACTGAGAGGATTAAGCATAATGATTTAGGTGACTGATGGGCCTCAGATTTATTCCATGCTGTAACACAAGAAAGAGCTGGATACAGGAAACTCTGCTCTCTGTTGACAGTGTTAATTAGTCACATCAGCGGGACATTTATTTATAGAATAATTTGGTCAGAGAGGTAAAGGACTGTACTTTGTTGTTAATAGCTGGGAAAGAAACAAAGAAAAGTTCCAATATCTTTATACAAGGGTACACATTCTTTGTTTTACAATTACTGGATAAAATGATGAAATATTCATGACAGCAGAACTGTGACTTTGACATCTAGCTCCTAGCAAGCCATCCTAATCACTAGACTAGAGGCCCATGGTCATTCCTGCAATGTTCTTTCAATTCATGAATCTCAAATTACTCCATACAAACCAAAGAAATACCAGTGGGACAGATTGAGAACTGACTTTTTTGATGCCTGCAATGGCCTGTATCCCTGTGGGTTTTGACACAGTATTGGCCCTAAAGCCCCAGGTATTAGAAACGACCTGTACTCCCTACCCTGGTGGCATGTTTCTAACTGCTGAATTTAAGGATGCAGGAAACTACCTTTTTAACAGCACCAAATCGTTCTCCAGTTTTTGCTAGGGGTTTTTCATTTGTCTGTTTTGGTGTGATTTTTTTCTTAAATGCATGTCAATCGATTACACATGCACTGATAACACTTAACAGATTGTATATTGCATATAAACCAGCCAAATCTTTTAAACTGTGAAGCCCCAAAAAAGGTTAGTGCTTGAGCTCGAGTTAAGCTGTTCCACACTCTTATACCTAAAATAGGGTTTTAATAGGCAAAGATGAAACAGACCTTGGCAAACAGTTTAAAGAGGAAGTGCCATATAAAGGCAAGGAATCAATAGGTGGAGCAGTGTAAAAACTCATGCAACCTTCTGATGTATGGAGTGTTGGACTATGAACTGAGGGTAAAAACAGAGTAGCTCTGAATAATCAGGCTGCATCAAAGAAGGAAGACAAAATAAAGTTCATGGAGATTTTTGAAAACTCAGTACATTTCATCATTATAGATTTGGATCTAAAGAGTAAAAATGAAATGAAACAGAAGAATTTGAGGTCCTTCATAACATAGTCAGGTTATCAGAGCATAAATATAGCCATATTTAGTTTGTGTTCCTGGGAAATACTCTTTACATCCCTTCAAGTCTCTAGCTTATACATGAGATAAATAATTCAACAAATGTCTTGTTTTTGACAAATCACCGTTCTCCTAAAAAAAACCTATTTCATCAGACAGCTTTTGCTCATACTTACTTATTACTACTTAAACCCACATATTGCCATATTAGCTAGTTTTCAATTGTATGATTATGAATAGTAATTGAGATGCAAAAAGATCTTGGTGAAAAGGTTGTACAGAACAGAACATTACAGTGCCAGCTCTACATACACTTTCAAAGTTGGCCATTAAGTGGGCCAGACTCTATGAATGAATTAAGGATAAGTTCTTTGGCTGCAGTTCAATCATACATTAAAATACTTGAAGCTTAGTGTTAAGCATAACTCTTAAATTCTCCTTAAATTACTTTTAACTCTCCTAACAGAGAGGTCTAACAGCCCTCCAGCAAAGCAGATTTGGGATTTCATTCAATTCATCCATACTGAAAGAAATTTTCCTACTGGTAGCAAACAATGACAGCAAGTTCTATATATAAAAGATGAAAAAAACTTCTGAACACAAAAGTACCACTGATATGTAATTCTCAGTTTGCTTTGGGAATATACTGAGGATATAACCAGAAAGCAACTGCACAGAAGGAGTTAAAATAAATTCACTTAAAAATCATATTAAAATCATATTTCTATTCAGAATCCCAGCAGCCTCTTAATCTCAGGCTTATTCTCAGAACTACAGTGTGCATACTGTTGGGAACATATGTGTATTTGTGTCCTAGTAATATGGTCCCTGTCTCAAGATCCTAAATACTTTAAGAAAAGTTAACAGTGCACATTTTTGCTTGTGTTTAAGGTTCTCACTGTGAATAAATCTACAAAGTAAACAATAGATCTTTAGAAAATTTCATAATATTGATGTAGCAATTTTCAGAATGCAAATATGAGATAAAGGAAACATTTGTCCCTATGTATATTCTTCATGGAAATCTAAATTTTAACTTCTAGCTGTGTTCAGTCTTTAGTTTGTTTGTCCCATATGGCTAATTCTGTTCTGCTAAAAACATGCCTTCCTCATTTCTTCTCATGAGTTTTTCTGCATTTCACAACTTGAAATAAATAGCTTTTGTTCATTTCAGGCCAACTGGTCTTCTTTCAGTTTACATGTCTTGATTGCACAGCTTCACTGGCACAGCCTTGAAATTTTTCAATGAGATATGTTCTCATTTTGTCTGAATAGCATGGTAATGCTTGCCACTTTAAAGGCAAAATTCAGGATAGCTGTCTTATTTTAGTTCTTTGTAGTACCTGAAGACAAACTCCATCTTTGGGATCCCAAAAATCCCATCCCCAATTCCTGTTTGTAGCCCTGAAAGCTCACGGGAAAGGCTTTCACTTTCCAAATCAGATTTTACTCTTCACTGAAAGTCATGCTGGCATTGCTCTTTACCAGAGTGCTGGTACAACCTTCCTGGATATTGCCTGTAAAGCTTTTAGAACTTAAGATTTTTCACCTTTTCACATACCCAAAGGGCTTTTTTTCTCATTCATCGAGTTTACTTCATCCTCCTATCTTGTTACATAGAAGTGGTTTGTAAGCAATTGCTGGCCAAATGCCAAATGTCACTTATTTTTTTCTAGCCACAAACCTAACAAAGTACTAGAGCAGGCTAGCTATGTCCACGTTACACAGATTTTGTTTCCAGAGCCCCTTTTTGGTCTGTTAAGGTTCTGTGGTCTGTTAAAATCTCGTGTGATTTTTAAAAGACTGGCAGAAACGCTGTGAGTACTAGGTGACAACCTGGCAGAGAGGTATTTTTACTGCAAAGAAACTGAGGATATGCAATGGATGTACCGGGAGGCATTTAAGGATGTAATAGTTCATGAGGTAGTTCCTCAAGGGTGAGTAGAGTGGACACAGCCAGACTTGCTGCCTTACTACCTTTTAGGAATGGTTCCTGTAGTGAACTTTGTCGTATACTGTGCATAGATAGCGCTGAGTGGTTCAAAATAGAGTCAGATAATAGACTAACAAATTAGCCATGAGGATGAACAGTGGTAGTACTAAAGCTTGCTGCCTAGGCATCTTTTTCTTAATGATGTGAGTGCATTCCAGTAATTTTTCTGGTAACTTCTTACTATTTGATGGCCTTTGTAGACTAATAACTCCATGCAATTTTTTTTTCCAGTTTCTGTCCCACTACCTACTTCTGCAACACCATCAGTATAGGCCTTCCAGACAAGGGTTACATATACTGCCATGGTGTGTTAAAAAAATTATAGCATTTTGGACTTAGTAGCTGTTTCACGCTTATTCTCCTGATTGTAGCTTCTGTCTGATTACATTAATCTACTGCTGTGCTTTCCTCTTTAAATGCAGTGCTACCAACAATTTTCTCATCCTTTTGGGGGCTAGAACTGTTATATAAGTGGGCTTTAGTCCCACCATCTTAAGGCCATTCTTCAGACTGTGGAGTTTCCTCCACTGAATTTATGTTTTCCTTGCAAGACTGTAGACTGCCAAAAATATATCTATTGAAACAACAGTATTCAGAACATTTTAAAATACAAATGAAGAAATACTTTTTTCCCCATTGAACACCCTCCTTAAAACATAAGGCCTGATTCAACTAACTATACAGAAGACATTATTATGAAGCAGGTATAAACCTAAAATGCTACATGAGTTATTAAGGGAAACTTTATAACAAATACTGTGAAGCACTGGAATAGGCTCTGGAAAGGTTGTGGAGTTCCTATCTGTGATTTGGTGCTGGCAATCCTGTACTGCCATAAGTCTGTTGTAAACACTCTAAGAAGGCTTGGAAGCAGCAATTCCATCTGAACTCCTGAGCGTTACACGCAAGACAATAAGGTAAAATTCTAATGTGCTCATTATTCTAAGTATTATAGAACATGATCTATTATTTCAACCTTTTTATCTAATTACTACTTAATTCTGAGTGAGCACTGGGATGCATGTTGAATATAGTGAATAAGTCCCAGAAAGAACACTTGGGTCAGAATATTCACTACACATCTCAGAAATGCTCATTATTCAGGTCATTGATTTTGCTACTTTCTTTTCAGAATAGAAGTGACTCACCAGATAGCACTGAATAATCTTTTTCATGTAACTTTCATGGAGAGCAGTATTAATGCAATCTATATTTTCTGACATAACCAAGACACAATCTTATGCTCTTCATTCAACAGAATTTTCAATTTAAGGTCCTAGTCTTTTAATAGGTCTATTCAAAGAGTCCTCTCTTCAGGCAGAGAGTGGAAAATGCAGACCTCTATTGCAAATAGGATTATTTTTTGTAATATTATTGATTTGGACATCTTAGAGAAATACTGAAATAAAGATGTGCTGATATATCCTGATTTTTAAATAATTTTTGGAGTGGGTTGGCTTTTTTTAAAAATGTAGTCTCAATATTATAAAGCAGAAGATATAACAGGGACTTTCTAAACAGCATCTGATGTTATTAAATGAGTGCATTGTCCACCTAGACATGTGAATGCATGTCCTGCCCTGGGGCCCAATTTTCTTTTGTCTTTGGTGAATTTTGACAGGTGTCATCCAAATTTCTGAAATCAAAACTATTTCTCAGATGGTGGGAAGTAGTTTCAGTAGCTGGATGGATGCCAGCAGGCCCTGACCTGAGGGTTATGAGCTAAAGGTAATCCTAATGAGAGTACAGTGCTGTGCTAACAAAGATGCACAGCTTTCAAATTGAAGCTTGTTGGCTTTTAGCCACCTCTGAACACAAGTAAAACGTGTGTAGGTTTCTCTGCGAAAGGCCAGGAAGACATACTGTGGCTTGCAACAATGCAGATTCCCAGAACTTCGTAAAATGATCACAATTGGCACAGCCAGGTGCTGAAGGGCAAAATCTCTAAAAACATCTGCGGCTGATGTTTGAATAAATATGACATATAGCAAGAGATTTTTGTTGACACAAGACTTCTAACTTTATAGAAAGAAAAATTAAGTCCCAGTGAGATTTAGGAACCTGGAAAGTGTGTGCTTGGTATAAGAATTATACATGCAGCTTTTTTTTTTTACCCAGAGATACTAAGTTAACTGAAGGTGAAATACAAAGATGAAAGTGCTTATTCATTAGAAAACATGGACCGGATATCTGGACTTTTTCATAAGCAGGAATTTTAGAAACCACTTAAGTTAAAATAATAATGCTCTTGGACTAGACAATATTTTATAAAGATTTGACAAAAAAAAAATGAATGACCTGTTAACTGAAGAAATTAAAATTCACTAATTTCATAATTAGATTGTTTACAAATGTTTCAAAAATGAAAAATTTGCAGGAGATAAAATATGACATAGGTGGTTATTAGAAATTATATTCATATCATCATGACAACCCATTTTCTCAAGCTACAATAAGAAAACAAGGTTTTGTATACATGCATAAATAACAGGACTTGAGAGGGTTTTGTCTGTTTCTGTCCATTGGTTTTTGATGATACATAACAGCTTGACACTCAAATTAATATTAACTCTTGACTTGATTTCTGCAGTAAGAAACTTCTGATATTTTACGGTACCCTTAGTAACTGGTGAAAGACAAAAGCAGCAAAAAAATTATGGCTCTATTTAATCTAATCAGAATGAGATAAGAACTTCATGAATATTAATTCTATTGATGCTGCAGTTTCTGTTACATATTGTCCTGGGTTCAGCAGTTTTGCTATTCTCCATTGGTTTGCCTCTATATATGTTTGTGTAGTGGGAATAAATGGCACAAGATTTTTTCCCTTATATAAGCATGAAGTCAAAAAGCAAGAATACAAAAGTTTTTTTGTATGCAGTAAGCAGGAACATAATAAGCAATCAACTGTGTTCTTTTCCCACTGATTATAACACTCTCAGATTTTATACCAACATCCAACTGAGTAGCGCTCCTCAAGTTTAGAGCAAAATTATGTCAGTTTATGCCAATAATCATCTTTATAGCTAGTGAGGAAAAAAAAATGACAGCAGATTTTGAGTACTGTATAAGCAAACAATCCCATCAAATGTACCAAATAAAATATGTATCTATTTAAATGCTGAGAGATTAAAATTCTTTTTGTTTCCACAAACTTAGAGTGAATGAGGCTCATGGTATCTTGTGATGCAATCCTATGATATTTTCGCCATCTAGCACATATCCAAATTGTTCAATTCTCACACATACAGTGAACACGTACATGCCCAGGGAACACATATATATATATTCAAGAACAGACACATATGCCATAAATGTATGGCAGTTGATCAAATCCCCAAAGTGGGATTTTATGCACATTTTCTTGTGTTAGTCTGCTATATGTATTGTTAACAGAACAAAGTGTAGAATGAAGCAAACAGTGATTGTAACAAGGAGTAAAAAAAAAAAAAAATATTTTTGATCTGCTTGAAAAACTTGGCATTATCAGCTAATAGACAGCATTGAAACAGGAGTTCATTATCTGGAGGTACATAGACCTGTGTGAATTACACCTTCCCAAGAATCTGGTTAAAAGTGCTAATGTTATATGCCCAGTTGCCCAAGAGTCCCTTGAAGAGTGAAGAGGCAGAGGCAACTATGAAGAGAAAATTATCCCATACAAGTCTGATTCAGCTTTTGTATGTGCCTCTGTCTCTCCACTTGTGATAATCAACACACCACTGCAATGAAAGAAGACTCAGTGTAAATGGGCAAGAAAGATAAGCATGGGAAAGAAGGTAAGGAATGACCACCAGCCACTGTAGAGAAAGCTGAACTTATCTCAACACACAGAGGGCTGGAGGGCAACCTTTGTTGCAGATAGACATCTGTACCAGTGGGTCTGCAGGGTGTATAAACAACCTTCCTCGAGATAAGTGGTAGAGAGTAATGTCTTCCTGAGCTAGCAGACCAGCGTGCGGGGAGGAAGAAATGTGTACCTGGATCAACCCAACATAAAGTGTAAAAACTGGACAATCAACAAAAGGAGCTATGAACAGAGAAAAGAGCTTGAGTTGGCTTTACCCACATACTTCTTCCTGGCTACTGGGGATACCTGGTGTCATGATGGTGAGCATATAGGGACCAGTAATGGGAATCATGTTTTTTATGGTGAGTCAGCTGTATATTGCAATCACTGTACCATGCTTATATTATGATTTCAGTATATTGCTATCCCATGTCCTTAAATCAAAACACCATGTAATGCCAAATATCTTCAAATAAGCATATAACACTCCTCATTTAGAATATCCGAAAGAACCTGATCTGACAATATTGGACCCTGACACCACTGAACAGAAGAGGCAGGAGGACACATAGGCTCCCTGTTTAGGAGACATGAAAGGCTTCTAAGTAAGATTTGATGAATGAGGGCCAAACGAGATGCTCAGGATTCAGCTCACTGAATTTCAAGTAGCATGGTGTCTAATAGGATTTCAATGACTACACATAGCTGGGTTTGATCAATTCATTACAGTCATTTAGAAAAGAACATGGCAAAATCTCATTTTGAGCCATGTTTCTCCAAATGGGTGTCTCCCTATATACCAGGTACATTACTGTTTTGGGGGAACTTATGATGATATGTGGGTGATTACCTCTTAGCAAAGAATTAAAAAAATAGAAAAATGAGGAAGAAGGCCACTTTAAGGACTTACTCTTACCATGTAATAGATATAATTCTGAAATTTTGTGGGCTGGGAGTGAATTCTGGACAATATATACACTCTAGAATATATACCTATATTTATCATATTAAAGAAAATACAAGTGTTCGCATGTTACGATAAAAAAGACAAACATTACTATCAGTACAGGAGTTGCATTTCAGCAATCACTTCAGACTGTCAAAACAACTTGTTCTAATAGTAAGATTCAAGAATGAAAGTGCTGCCATACATTATGCAGGGAAAATATTCATCACAGTATTTTGTAATTTACAGACCAATGAATTGATAGTCCCAGGTTCCCGAATTTTTAATTTTATCTACTGTCAATACAACCACTGTAGTCCATGCAAACACCATGTTACCTCACATATATGCCACTCCACTTCTACACACTTTCATATTATGAAGATATACCAGAACTCTTTACTTGCTTGGCTGAATCAATTGTAAAGTTTAAAGGAACCTGATTCCATGCATTCATGTTTCTAAATACTGCACTAGGTCTATGAGCAGGCTGTGACTATTAGATAGGAAAACAGACATATAAACAAAACACTCTTGTTTAAATAAACCCTTGAAAAAAGGTTGAAAGAGGAAAAAATAAACATAAAAACTTTTCTAGGTAATTTGTGTTTTCAATTTTAAAAAATCTTAAAAGCCATTTGAAATGAGAAGCAAATAATTTAGCTAAAATATTAATGAGACTAAAGATGCAATAATACCTTTTTCTTCTATGGTATGATGAACTTTAAAATTCATATAGGATTTGTCAATACAAGCTTACCAAACAGGAAAAAATAAAAGAGCACTTTATATTTTAAATATTTATTTTAAAATAAAATCTAAAATATTAACTTTATCAATAATAGAAGCAAAGCTGGTCTCTATTAGAAAGCAAAACCCAAAGACAGACATGAAAATTGGAACAGCTATAATTTGCACCAGAAAATGGCATTAAAAGATTTGAAAAAATATAAAAAATGAAGAAAATTTAAAAATTCTCATCTCCAAAAGCTACAGAAATATATATCTTTCAGTGGTATTATTTGAAATCTACAGTTATACATAACTGAAAAAATGTTATATATTTATTACATTCCCTTCAGATTTGTTAACGTTCAGCCACTATCAGAAACTATCTGTTGGTATGTTTATCTATATAGGCTTATGTCTATATGCTTCCTTATACTTCTTACAGGAAGTAAGTTTCAGACTGACCATTACTGTCATAATAAGTTTCAGCAAAACATTTAGAGCACCATAAATAACTCAGTGTAAACTGGGTCTTTATTCTCTTATATATAACATAAAGCAAACACAAGACAGACCTAACTTTGCTTAAGGAAGGTGCAATCTATAACAGTAAATCATGAAAATACCGTAAGTTTTATTTCCAAGCTAGAAATAGAATTTCATTACAGTGTTGAGCTATGGAACAGTTGCTTAAGAGAATTAACAGAGCCAGTGGCTGTGACTACCTGTTTTAAAAATAAAACTGGGTATCACTATTATGTTAAGTGTGGATCTCATCCTGAACATGTTTGATAGGTGTGCTGAGAACATGCATTAAGATAGGGCCTGTAGGGATTGTGTGAGAAGAAAACCTAACTTAATGATATTTGTTTGGATTTTACATGAGATAATCACATAGCTGCTCAGCTTGAAATTGCCTAAGATAATTTTGCCTATGCACAGAAGCAGAATTTCTGGTTCCTAGTTAAGGTTTCTGATGACTGTTGGTGCCAAGGTAGGTAATTTGATGATCACAGTTTCTTACATGTGTGCATAAATCCTTCTGTGGATCAGAGCCAAATTACTAACTGACTTGTAGCACAGAAAATCTCTGGCAGAGGCAGAGGGACTGACTGGATGCCTCGAGCAAAGGCATTTCATGATTATAGACCTGATGTGGAATTAAGGGAATGGCTAGTTTAATTCTCTGCTCTGTCACAAACATTCTGTGACCTTCACCAAGTCCTGCTGGACACATCTGTTTATATGTGAGCCTATCTTCAGTTTTCTTTTAAAGAATCAGTCAGTCTCTGAAGCAGAACACTTCCACACACAGAGACAGACCTGTGAAGCACAGAGCGCTCTAGAAGTTAATTCTCTCCATTTCTCTTCCAGTAATTCCTTATCAACCATAATCCAAGGCTGAAAATAAATATCTAGAATATTTTTTTAGTAGCTGTTAGGTGTTTGTGAATTAAAAAAAAAAAAAAAAAAAAAAAAAAAAGAGCAATTTAATTAGCTTCTCTTCTGTTCAACATGAACCAAATATTTATTTGAAGACACTTTCATCATTCTGATTCACAGTCCAGATGGTATTTCTGGTTAAATTTTACTCCTTATAGTGCTGCTGCTTCAGGATTGTGAGTATGTCTAGCAAATGGGATCTTGGAAGGTAGCTTCACCAAGTCCTGTACATCACTGTACATCAGAACAATTCAGTTGTTCATTCCCATAGCAGATATCCATTGGTCTTTGGCATTATTGACTAGGATTGAGCCATGAAGCTGCTATTTGCTATTCAAATAGCTTTAATTAAAACAATGCACGAGGATGACTATAATTTTATTTTGTTACTTCTTCAGTTTAAAGTAATAAAAAATATCTTGAAATTTAAAGAATAAAAAATTAAACATTTTTAAAAAATGCTGAACAGGTTTAAGGAGCTATAATATCCAGATATTGAACTAACGTGGTACATATCTCCCATAGGAAGACAGGCTGAGAGAGTTGGGCTTGTCCAGCCTGGAGAAGAGAAGACTTTGGGGAGACCTTATAGCAGCCTTCTAGTACTTAAAGGGGGCCTACAAAAAAAAAACTGGAGAGGGACTTTTTCAAGGACATTTTTGATAGGGCAAGGAAGAATGGCTTTAAACTAGAAGAGGGGAGATTTAGGTTAGACGATAGGAAGAAGCTCTTTACTGTGAGGGTGGTGAGACACTGGCACAAGTTGCCCAGAGAAGCTGTGGTTGTCCTATCTGTGCCAGTGTTCAAGGCCAGGATGGATGGGGCTTTGAGCAACCTGGTCTAGTGGAAGGTGTTACTGCCAGTGGTAGGAGGGTTGGAACTGGATGATCTTTAATGTCCCTTCCAATCCAAACCACTCTTTAATTTTATGATTACATATTTCCAGAAGGCAAACTTTCTTGCATAGGTGTCCTAATCAATGGTCTCAAAATCAAAAGTATGGTTACCACTGCATTTCTACTGCTATTGTAGCACTGTATTTTGCGTTCTGGAAGAGCTGGACAACGGAGTAACTGTATAAACAAACTTGTCATTCTTCTCAGTTGTGTTTTCATAAAAAAAATTACGATAGTGAAATTGGAAGACTTAAGGAAAGCCATTCATGTTAGGCAGGAGAATACAAATCAATAAAAGTTCATGGCTCAGAGGTTCTCATTGACTGGAACATACTGGCAGCACAGTAATTACAAAAACCAATGCAGAATTTGCCAACTACACCACATTTTGTGATTACACACTATAAAACATTATGACGTAGAAACACTTTCTGCAGTACAGGCCTTTGAATGTCTTAATGTGCTTGATTTCAACATGGATCAGCTAAATACTGATCATTAGAAATATGTTTCAGAAAATGACAAAACTCATATAATGATATGTTCAATATAAAAAGTCTATAAAGTACTGTAGGCTGAAAAGCAAAGCCATTTTAAAGGCAAAAGAGAAAAGTATTTTAAAGAAAATTGTATTTATTAAAAGAAAATTAAATGCTACGTAAGACCCTTTAAAAACATTCCCATCTAAACTCTACTGTTCATTCATTAGCTGTTGAAGACATTATTGGCTGTCACAGCCAATTCATGCATGTTTCTATGCCAGTAATTAACTTCAAATCAGCAAGGGAGATAAAAAAAAACATTCACTCCTATTGCTCAAAGACATAACTCAGTTAAATTCTCAAGCAAAAATAGCCTTCACCATCAGTTGTTGCTGTGAAAATAGCAGATTATGTCTGAGCTCTATTGTAGCTTATTCTGGCTCACAGGACACAATGTGACAGCCACAGTTTCAAACCATGGAACAACGTTCTACAGGGTGCATTCACTCCTGCTGAGTCAAAACAATATTTAATTGAAGTATAAGCAAATAATTTATAATTTTATCCATTTACATTTAATATAAGTTTCATTATTTTTGAATCCTGACAAAATGTACTGCTTAGTAAAGAAAAAAGTTGTAAGCTAGAAACATTACAGTATCCTAAGTATCATCCAACCTTATTTTAATTTCAAACTAAATGAGAAGATCATTGAATTTTCAAGCACATGTTTTGGTCCTTGATCTCAGCTACAACTAATGGGTTCAATGCAAGTATCTTGCAAGCACTGCAGCAAGGCGGAACACCAAGACTTGCCTGGCAAATCCAAGAATGTGATTTATCTAATTTTCTCTTTCAGGTACTCTTCCACCACTGAAGAAAAAATAAAACATACTGAAGCAACAAGTGTCTTTTGATTGGTTTAAACTTGTTTTAATAATGTTACATGGAAAGTAACATAAAATAAAGAATAAAACTGATTATGAAGTACAAACATCATTAGAAAAGATACAATGAAATGGAACGTTTCACTTGGGCCCAGAAAAATCACCCCTGAGAGAGTCAGTCAGTGGTCTGCAAATTACCCTTCTCCATTTTTCTTTTTGTATTTATTCCAGACAGGCCCTTTTATATGCAGGGAGGTTCACATGACACTCAGGACAAGGAAGACATGCGTAGGATATTTGTATGGAGCAGTTAAATGGAAAGAAGCAACCTTAGATCTCACATAGCTTATCTGTTTGATAAAGTGATGTATGGCAGTAAGGTATACTCAGGACTCCTCCCAATTGCTACTTCTTTTATATGTGTTTCAGTTTCAAACACAAAAAAACGCCTGGATGGAATACCTCCATGATCCATCAGAGCCTATTATTCATTTTGTCCTTCATCCTGTCTAATTTTTATAGTCAAAACCTGCATGTTCCTTCACTTTCCTCCATCACTTGGGCCATGCCCACAATCTGTATCCACAGGAATTTTTCTGTTCTGCAGCTTGTGCAGAATGATTCCTCACTCAGCCCGCTCTAGATAAAAGACTTTGTGAGCTTGTACTTCAGTGTGTAATGGACTTGACACTGACAGTTTTTTGTTTCTTTTTTTCTTTTTCTAAATATATCTACCAGTCTGCTCCAGGTAATTTATATCCACTTCTGTCTCTAAAGCTATACATTAGGTGAAAGAAATTGCTAGTGTCCAAGCACAGATCTACTGCTGAGTGAACCTGGCTCATTTCTCACCTGCTGTCTCTGCATCCCTTGGTAGAAGCACTGGCTGCCAAAAAAAAGGGCAAATACTTCTACAACTTTTAGCCTGACTTGATTTTCTTTGTTATTACTTTCATATAAATATTTCAGGTTAGAAAACCCCTGTTTGCGTATTTTTGCTTTTCACTCTTCTTTCTTTCCTTTATGTTTCTAATTATCAAATCATATTTTCATGTTATCTAGAGGCCCATTAAATCTTATCCTTTAGCAGTATGCCAGAAAATTATTTGACTTCAAGCCATGTAAACAAATATTTGGCCAGAGTTTTTGGATTAGCTATACTGACTGCTTGCTATAAGATTTTTATCTCAAACATCTGGCATGCTTTCCCACCATAATTGAGGTCCTGACCTTGCACCATAGATAGAGTCCAAACAGTGTTCCCATCTTTCATCTTCTCATCAATTTTTTTTTTGCCTGTACCTCCTAGAATCCCTCTGCTTAGCTCATCACATACTCCAGAATTTGAAAGCTGTGATAAAGCTTAATCCATAACCATAGCTGATTTTTAATTAGCCATACTGCAGGGCACTCAAGGACCAGCAAACCTTAAGAAGCTCAAATATTATTATGGAGTGCCCCTGTGGCTGCTCTGAGTGGTGTGGGTTTGGGCAGACACCTGGATGTCTAAAGTAGTTTAGAATGGCCAGACAGTGTCTTTCATAAAGAAATAAAGCAAAACTAAGAAGAAATTCTTCTGTGAGAGTACAGAAGATAGGATATACAATAATGCATGAGATTTCTTTAGAGCAGGAGTGATGATTATGAAAAAGAAGAGAGTACTTGTGTCAGACACAGATATTAGGGACATTTTAGGCTGAAATGCAGTAAATTGGTTATTTACAGTGCAGATGCAATGAGATGGTAGCATTATGGGAAACTTTTCAGCACTTTCATATGCCTTGTCAACTATAAAGCCTGCGAATTTTACCTCTCCAACAAAATTGTCACATTCTCCAGATCAGGCTTATAGGAATATTTATTAATTATCAAGTATCTAGTCAAAATTACCTCATATATTATTATATATGACAAAGATACCATTATCTATTATTATATTTACATATAGTATTATATTACTAATATCTATTATTAGCTATTACAAAATAACTATTATCTATTATTATCATAATAATAGCTAAAATCCCCAAGTAGGCACAAACTTGCACTACATATTTTTACAGGATCCTGGACACTGCAGTTAAACTGACTGTGGTCTGAGCAGTAAAATCTTAACGAAAACTTCAGAGACAAGGTCCTTAGAAGTGTTACAGATGCTGAGACCTAGCTCAAATAAAGCCTGTATATACTGGATAACCTTGAAACTAAACCAGTATTTTTTCTTGCAGGTTCTTCTATGAGGATGACAAACCCAAGCAGAAGTGGCTCACTAGAGCCAATTGGACACATCCTTACAGTTCTCCCAGTTGTCAGTGCCCATAAAAGCAAACACTGCCTGGGAAAAATTGTCTTCATTATATTGCAGGGTACTCCATTATGGTAGAAATGTCTTAGTACAACCTCCAAATTGTAATGAATTATATGTTTAAATACAACTAAAGTAAAACAGAGCTTAGGTCAGAAAAAGTACCTTCACATGTACAAGCAATCGCAGCATGCTGCAAATCAATTGCTTTTTGTTTTTAAGGCAAAATACCAGCACACCCTGTTGCAAGAAAAACTAAATTTCAAGACTTAATAGGCTACAAAGTAAATAAAGATTCCCTTATTCCAAAATTAATCATGAATTGTTGAGATTTCCTTTCCCCTAATTACACCAACGTTTCATTTGCATGTATCCCAATCTTACCATTCAATCTAAGAACAGTTAAGGTATGTTGCAAAAAAATATACCTACGAATAGGCACCCAGGAGGATCATTATAAAAATCATAGACATTTCTGTATGACCTGTCAGTTCAAAACACTTCCACATATGGTCATGGCTTAATGCTTCCCGTTGCTCTTCTCATGCTCATGTTCACCTTTCAAGTTCCCTTAGCAACTACAAGCATGCTGAAGCCAGTAAGCAGGGTGTAAATCACCCCCAAACTGGTGCTTTTATGATCCCTCCTGCTGTTGTTCCTCCTCTTCCAGCTGCTTCTCCTTCTGTTATTTTGCCATTTTACAGAATTAGGGTGATAATCTGAAATTTGCAGGCTCATCTGTTGACAAATATTTTTGAAAAAGAGTGCCAGCCTTTAAGAATTTCAGTTTCCATACTGGTTGTTTGATAATTTCCATAATAATTTCCAATCTGGTAGCCAATTTAGTACTGAACACTATACGGAGGGCTAATCTGGCTTTTTTTTTTTTGCCACTGTAAAGTCATGTGAGTTGCCAACAAGAGCATGGCAACATTATCTGTAGCTGATTTTCACATGGGAAACATGGCAGAATGGATTTCAAGGAATGATATAGATATTTCAAGATTTTATCTGAAAAATTTTGGGGTTTTCTTTTTTTTTTTTTGTCCAATTACTGTAGTGTCATCCAGTATAATTCAGAAAGCCCATGTTATTCTCTTTACTATGCAAAAGCCATAGCACCTGAATACTCTTCTAGCCCCACATTAAAGTTTGGGAGACTCATTTGAAAAAGACAAGTTGTCCAAGTATGTCATCCTTTCCTCGTAAAGCAACAGCTTCAACAGAGCAGCCATCAAGTATTTTTTCTATTATTTCAACTAACAGAACTATTTAAGGGTGTACGTAATTGGGCACATCATGAATTAATCTGCTTTTCATTTCCACTACTTGAAAGATTAGCAAAATGAATCCAGCTGGCAATAAACTCTTTCAGAGCTGAAACAACTATTTGGAATATTGACAAAACTAAAGGTAGTATGTTTCTTAAAATACCTCACTTGAAAAGCAGCTCTTCAGTATATCTTTACCATAATGACATTTATCACATGCTTTCCCTTTAGAAACACAGAAAAATGTGCTAAAAGAGACCATACTCTACTGGCTATGAAGGTATTTGGTTTTGTCTCATCTTTTATTCTACATTCAATGCTCCAACAAAAATCTGAATGGCCACCAGTTTTATAGCAAAGACCATAATGAATTATATCAAGTCTGTATTGATGAATGTAGTTTGAAAGAATTTTTGGATTTACCTAAAATAAAATATGTTATAATGAGAAAACAAAAAATTATGTTTAAAAACATAACAAAAGAAAAAGTATCAGGACATGCCTATCACATGACATAGTATATTTCCCACTTAATGCAAGAACACTCTATAAGAATCTATATAAAATATAGATTCTTCTACAATTTTTGATCCTAGTTAACCCTTCTTTGATGAAATTAGTCCATTTCATTAAATTCTAACAGGACATCTCTCTCTCAATAGGAATATATTTCATTTCTTAGTTTTATTGCCTTCATACTTCTTGCGATACATTGAAAAATATAAATCTCTTTCATCATTCAATACAAAAGTTTTTATCACATCCAATTAGTCAAAACTAAATTGAATCCTCTGCACACTGGTCATATATTTTTGATGTTTTGGTATTAAAATAGGGAACACAGTATCACTACATTATATAAGGAAGGATACAGCCTCCTTCCTTCATGTTCATACTCTCTTCATATGATTTTTAGAAGATCACAATAGATTTTTCCTGCTTCCATGTCAAACCGCAAGGCAATACATAATTAGTTAGGTACGAAATGCAACAGAAAAGAGAATATCTATATCCTGCAGGCTGAAATAATGTTTTGAACTATGCTTTAGCAAGGACTTTGAGCTTGCAATCTTGTCTTCAGCAGATTTATAATTTTCCCCAGTTCTATTCATTTCAAATGCCTGCAGAGACCTTTTAAGCTCTTGAGAACAATTGAAACTTTTCATCTTTCATCAGGAGTCTGTGATGGTGTATCGACTACAATGAGGTGCAGAACTGCAAAGGTTTTTTCTGTCCTCTGACCTATTCATTACATGAGATATCACATGAGCAGCTTTTGAAACTCCTTCTGAATTTCTGACCCCATGGTAAAGAAATCTAGTCACAGAGCACAATAATTGTTGACTACCTAGATGACACTTTTTCAATGCACACCCGTCAGGTTTTCTTTGGATTCCTACTGTAGTTGAACAATCTCCCTCTTTTTTCTCAGTTATCTTCCTAAACATTAGGGCTCCACACTCTGCTACCAACTTATGTCTACAAGCCTTTTGCATTATTCTGCTTATACAAAAATAATTTTTTTCAAGAATATTCAGTGATAGTTTTATCATCACAATTTTTATATCCATAAAAATACTTTCTTCCTCAAATACAAGCCTTATCATCCTTGGGGAAAAAAAAAAAAAAATAATTAAAAAAATAGTCAAAATTGAATAAACACAGAAATGTATCTTTCTAATTATTACCTTTTCTCACTTCAGATTCTACCTGGAGTTTAAAAAGGGTGCTCATTATACAGCATATGACTTTTAAAACATAAGTTTGTAGAACAATCATTATGGTTTTGTGATTTCTGCACATAATAGAACATAACTGTAAATCCTACACAATGCCATATATAAAAAAAGAGAGGCATGATTTATATTCTATAGACATACCATAAAGTACAGTAATGTTTACTGTACTCTGGCTGCAAATAATATCATCACAATGTTTGAACAGACCTATAGATAATGTTTGAACAGACCTATAGATAATGAGATGCGATAGATAATGAAATGAAAGCAATATACTTTGTTTCATTTTGCTCCATCTAATTTGTAAGAATTAATGTGAAATTAATTCGCCCATTCTAAATATGAAGCTAAAAAATTAAAACTCTTTCCATAAATAACATTTTTTTTTTTGTTATTAATAAAAATATCTTTCACTCTTTTAATTGAATTTTGGGGGAAAAAAAATCATGGTTTCTTCAATAAGGTTGCAATTTTCAATAAATGGCTGGTATTTTGAAAAGAAAAAGATCTTACGATCTTGGTAATCATTTGCTGCACAGTACTTTCCATAAGCCATGATACGTATATTTATAGACATAAAATATGCATTAAGTATTTGTAACTCCTTACAATGCATGCAACTCATTAGACATTATGTGTTCATCATTTTATATTTAAAGATGAAAGCTTTCCTGTGAATACATACAGTGGTACAGTAAATCATTCTGTTGGTACAGGCTACATAGTCATATTGGTCTTGGTATATTTTCTCACCTGCAAAACCAAATTTTTGTTGATCACAAATACTGTTCTAGTAATCAAATGTAATATGGTGTTCATCTCTTCACTTTAACATAAAAACCATGGTCATAAAAAAACCCAGCACAGTTGTTCTGCATTATGGGTAAAAAAAACCCTATGGGAATTTGAATTCCAGCTGCATATTAACTACATGGATGAAAACAAATTTATTAAAATAAATACACTAACATCTTTGAAAAAAAGATATAGCTCTTAATTCTTACGTTTATATTGCATTCAGTTCAAATTAAAGGCAAGCTAGTCACACTCAAAAGCAACATGTTCCCTTAAAGAAAGCAGAAATCCAAAAATGCCTTCAGTAGATAGAGAAATGAAGCATTAAACAACATTGTTTGAAATCAATATAAATAAATAATTTTACTGTTTCAGTAAATGAAGCTTTTCTGAGAAGTTCTGTTCTCACTACAGTCTCATAAAATTTCCCATAGTTAGAACCTGAAGTCTTACTTGATCACTGGTGTTCCAATTTTCCTTCTTTTAATGAAAAATATCTTAAGGGTGTTTTTACAGTTTGTTTCTGCTTAAGAAATGAAAGTTAATTACTGCATGATAACTATTTCTCTGAGTGATCTGTTGATTGTTTTCAACAATACTATTTGTTGACTTGCTAATAAAACCTAAAATACAAGGTACAGATTTTTTCCAGCTCTGCATGGGCTGCAAGGAACTATTAGCATTACAGACTTGACAAGCAATCCTGTATTTGCACTCCAGGTTATGCCTGTTTTATCCACTGTCAGTACTGTCTGCTCCACTGTACAGGTGTAGTCCCACTACTTTTAGGGATTAGACTCTGCTCAAAACATAACTTGCTTGTCACAGGCCTGGGATTCAGCCTGTGATCAGGATACCTAACTTTAGTTGTTTACATGTAGGATATCTTATAGACAATGGGAACTTTATTCATTTATGCAAATTCAAACATTGAGCATTACGTGAGGCCTAGTGTATCCAACTCACCTACATGGGGCTGGCAAATATGACCCAGAACCTAACCCATACCCATAAGGGTACACCCTCACCAGCTGCAGCTAGACATTGAGGAAACCCTACAGTAACTCAAATGGTGCTAAACACCTCAGTAGAGTAGAGTCTCATGTGCCTGACCAGCTGGATCACTCTCCAGGTACTACTGACCAAGGTGATGATTCACTGGCTACAACAGAAGTTAAGACCGAGACAGCTGGATGAGAATCAGTCATGTTTGTTCCCTGGAGGAGATCACAACTTCTACTCAACCAAAGATTTCAGAAATGTGCCCTCAAGAAAAGTCTATTTTTTTAGATATATAATTTTATTTAATAGACCATTCCACTTCTATCCACATTTTATATTATGAATATTTTGAATGATTTTTACTTGTTCATCTGAGATAGTACCTATTTGTAAATGCAATGCACAGCATGGCGACTATCCAATTTTAAGTCTTCTGAGGCATATTAAATGGAAGAGTTGGCCAAACTAGAGTCCCCTAGAAAAGACATTTAAATTGTTATTAGTACAGCACATTCTCCTTGACATATAACTGATAAGAATTTCCTGAGACATTTGGGCTTATACTAAATTAATACATGTACTCTGTTTCGATATGTTGACTGCAATTTTTAAGATTAATTCTCTGAATCTTTCTACTTGGTAGGCCCACAGACACACTCCTTCTCTTGGATTTATGCAACAAATAAATATCCTTCATAGCAAACTCTTTCCTAAACTGAAAGTGTTTCATAGTGTGCTATTCCATTTAACCAGCTGTAATGTCTTACCATTAAAAAAAAAAAAAAAGAAACAAAACAGGGTAGTCCTTAAGGCACAGGTTTGGGAAAAGCCATAATTTAATTGCTCTAATCTTTACAAAAACAAAAAGATGCCTTCTTTTCCATTAAAATTGCATTAGAAAAATAACTCCTGATGGATTTCAGTAATCACTTGGTGGTCTACACATGAAGTTGTAACTCCATCATTACATATTATAATGCTGCACTATATTACTCAGTTTGGCCTTCTCAGTTTCAAAATAAGCACCTTCAGAGCACTGTATAGTATATAATGAGGCTCTTAAAAGAGAAAATTTTAAAATACTCTTTCAGAAGTTTTAGAGCAGGAAAGGGGATGTGAAAAGAGTTATCGGTGCAAGACAATATCTAAAGGCCATATTTTAAATACCTTTAGTGTGTGTGAGTAAAACACCCCTTGAACAAATAACAGTGTTTGTACACTTAGTTCCTCATTTGAAACAGTCCTGACTTTCTTATGGAGAAATTCTATAGTGAGCCTGTTTCTCATTTATATTGAAGGCCATTTACACAATACTGGCAGGGTTAAGAGGACTTTCAGTGAGTGTAAATGTAATTTATGTTAAGACAAAATTGAAGAGTTGATCTATCCTTGTTCTGCAGTTACATTCTGATGCATAATTTACATATAGCTGAAACATTAATGTCAGCTGAAATAATTAATTCTCAGAATTCTATATAAACTTAGTACCAAGCTTTATTCTTAAACAAGTTGCTAGATGGCCTTTAATTCATATGATGTACAGTAACCTTTTCCACTGGTAAATGTGCAGTTTGATCTGCCAATTTAATTAAAAAGCCCTTCAAGCCAGGGAAGACATTCAAATGAATGTATTCAATGAGTGCATTCCTGACAGAAATACCTGCAAAGCTTCTTTTCTTTTCAAATTGTAACAAGGTAACTTTTCATCAGTAGCTAGCATAAACAGACATTTTATTTCACTTGATCCTGTCCTTTAGCAAATATTAAAAAAAAAAAAAAACAACCAAAAAACCAAAAAACAAACAAACAAAAACAAACAAGCAAACAAACAAAAAAACCAAACCATACCAAAACCCCCAAAAAAACCAAACCAAAACAGACCATACAAATCACAGGAATATCTAAAACTGTCCACTGCACATGAGAAATTTCTTTGGATTATTGCTTCCTCATCGTATTTTGTTAGAATAGTTGAGTTCAACGTCTGAAGACTGACAGAAAAAAATGAACTCATTTTTGAAAGATGATGCTGGATGTTAAGAAAAATCACATGAGCTACAGAAGTTATACATAAAAATATAAGCATAAATTAATAAATATGAATTATTAAGTGTTTTTTTTATTCTTGCTGATAGGTCTCAATTTTGCTCTCCTTTCTAAACCACAGCACCAATCAACTTATATGTATGCATTTGTGCATATTCTTCAATCCCTAGAGACATGATCATTGAATGAAGAGTGCAAAAGGTAGAACAGTCAGTTTTGTAAAAATATAGTTAGAAGACATGCAAATCCAAGAGCAATATTTAGACATCCCCAAGTCCTAGTTTGGAAAATTACATGGAATGCTTAAAAAAAGCTGCTTGGAGACCTTTACAAATTTATACTGTAGTAGACTCAGTCACTTTTCAATAGCAACTTTGTTCATTTAATCAACTTGGATACTTTTACATTTTACTACACATCTCCAGTGGCTCAGTTTTCAAAACTGTGGAAAAGCATAAAACACGTGCAGGAAGATTGATCCAGATCTTTTTGGTCATTTCTGTCCCAAAGTATTTTTTAATGGCAACTTGAAGAGGAGGGCGGGGGGGAAGAATCCATTATATAGTACACATATTGCTGTTTAAACCATGAACATGGACATTTTTTCTTTTTGCTAAATCATTGTGACACCATGTGTTCAGCATTATTTTCATACCTTTTGACCTATTTCCATATATCAAAGTAAAACTAGTCAGAAAAATAGAGAAAATATTCACTTTATAGTAATAAATAAAAATATAGGTTTTCTCCTGTCATTGCTACAATAAAACTTTAACTCATCATAAAGCCTTATTGAAACAACACACCTAAATACAGACACGATTTTCTACATTGCCAAGACAGTCCATTAACTGCTAACAACAAACACTCAAATAGTCTTCCTATTCACTTTTCACATCCACTCGTACTTTTTTCATGAGCCATACATACTCATGTCAGCAACACTGGAAGATGCTGGAGACAGAGCTAAATAAAACACCCAGAATGCATACAGGTCTACATAAATATGGAACTTAAAGCATGAGCATGAAAAAGATAGTGGACAGCAGCAGAACTACTAAGAGTTTAAATGGTGAATGAGATGTCCCCTCAGTCCTTATCCCCATTTTCTAATTTAATAATCAAATGTTCTTAGAGTCAACAGATGTGCCTACATCTGCCTCCTGTAGTGTATCCAGGGCCCTGGTTACTCAGATTAGTCAGTTGAGTGTGGTCTTTGGCCTACCTTGGTAACCTCCCCATTGGTTTCTTTCACAAGATTATCAGGATGCAGCACAGATGTGCCATCAGGTAGGTATTGGTATGGCGCAAAAAAAAAGACCAATTATGGACAATGGCCTCAAGCTGCACCAGGGGAGGTTTAGCCTGGATATTAGAGACAAGTTCTTCCTCCAAAAGATGGCCAGGCACTGTAACAGGCTGCCCTGTGGGAAGTGATGCAGTCACCATCCCTGAAAGTGTTCACAAACCGTGTAGGCGAGGCCCTTATTGACATGGTTTAGTGGTGGCATTGGAAGTGCTGGGGTAACAGATGGACTTGATTTTAAAGGACTTTTTCAACCTGGTTGATTCTATGATTCTATGTACAAAAGGAGGCAGACCTTGGCAGTTTTGGTTTTTCAAGTGGCTTGCCAGATATGCTGTATTTGAATATTTTGGTATTCTGTAATCAGCATATTCAGTTTTGCTATAAGTTCTACATCAGCACAAATGAATGCATGTACCGCTTGAGATCTGAAGGAGTAAGAGGACCCAACGTGAAGGCAGAAGACCAATAAAGAGTGACCAAGCCAAAGAATTATCTAAGAAAATGATCTTTGCAGAATGAATGACTTGGGGAAAATTAGGTATGTCAGTTCAGTGATCCTACTTAGTGTAGTTATTTTATAAACTTTCTGTGTCATAAACAATATGGAACTACATTTGAAAGTTTTTCAAGACTTGGGGCATTTGCTGTGCTGCTGTAAACCCACATTGGCAGTTTACAGTGAAAATTTAGTCCACTTGTTACAGCAAATTCTTTCTACTTAGGTAACCTAGTTTGTTGTGTAGAGTGTATTCCATTTCCTTTATTGGCAAGGAAAATTAGGTCTATGACCTTGGCTACTTTCCTATGAAAACAGTCCTTTATCTCAGGATACAGAGAAGAGTGTGATGTAAATAAAGCTGCTAAATAGAAACCTGAGCAAGGGATTGCTCTATGGAGAATGTGGAAGTAATGTATTGGGAAATCCCCTATGAGCTTCACAGACTGGCAAGTGTGACTGAAGGCCCTCTTTCTCTGTAACACTGACATTCTTAAAATCCTGAGTGTATTGAATAAAGCTGACAGCTTCCAGGACAATAGCATTTTGATTGCTGCAATCAGGTTAAGGCTGTGACAAAATGTAATAGCAAAATTTAAAAGAAATTGACACACATTTTTGTGGTGGTTTTTTTTTTGTTTTTTTTTTTTTTTGCTTCTAATGTTCTGAAACTTGTAACTGGAATACTTGTGCTTTCATTATTCTGGGGTGTGCATACTGATCATACAGAAGTTCTTTGGGATTTCTTCTGCAAAGACTGCAGCAATCTCTGTCCCCAAATTACTTATTATAAATTTATATAGCACAGCTGGTGTTCCGTATAAGCTACCGGGTATTTGTTGACACTACACTGAGCAGGTATATTTACAGTACTCAAGAGAAAGCAGCATGGCATTTGTTTTCAAAAACTACCAGAACATCTGCAAGGTACAATGAAAAAAAAAAAACCAACTACACCACCTCACTTCAGCCAGTGAATGCTGACTATTGGGAATTAATTTACCTTCTACTACATCCTGACAGATTATAGTAATTTATGTTAACTTCCAGGTAAGGGAAAAGCAAGAGCAGATTACCCCAGCAATTCTATAGGTAAAAACTATATGAAAGTATAAATGGAAAATTCTGGCACTAGACAATATTGTTCAGCCCCACTACAGGAAAAGGAACAGACACAATCCAGTTCACTTAGAACAGGCAAAAACCTAGGAAAGGTTATGGGTTTGCTACTTGAGGGAGCTATTTTAAAACTCACCATATGAAACAGCAAAAATGTCACATTAACCTACTCAGAAAGACTGATGGCATATAAGCTAAGGTCTTATTGATGACTTAAATCATGTTACAACATTGAGTATTTGTTATTGAAAAGAAATAGCAAAGTCCATGTCTGCAAAGGAGATTAATCAAAATACTTGGTAACTGCAAACATTAAAGGCACAGGAGGTAGGAAAAGCTGTAAATATCAGTTACCGATCATTAAAACGAGCATGAGTAATACTGTGTTTTGGTATACTTCGACTTGCTGAGGAAAAATTCCGGGAAATACCTCGAAAAAGAAGATGAACAAAATACCTTTGAGAGAGTGGAGAGATTAACAGCCGAACCACTCACAGCACAGAGCTTGAAAAACATGCAGCAGTGGTTATGTGATTTTGGGTTTTGTGGCAGGGCACAGCTGAGGTTCAGCAGACCTTTACTAGGTCTATGTTCTTATTTATGTCTGGCAATTTGGGTTTGATTAAGTTTCTTAAACATATGAATTTAGCACAGAGATACCTACTTATCTGACTCTCAGACTTCATCCTAGTTATGGCAACTAGATTTACTGAACGTCTTTAAAAGATTTAAGAGACATGTTTGATGCAGTTGCGGAATACAGGATACAGGAATCACACTCATCTTGACTATCTTTCTAGTGGCAAATTAAATGGACCAAGTCCTATTCCTGACCATGGATAAAAAGCATTACACAGATCCTTACAACTATCATCTCCGGCTTCACAAGCTGAAGTGGCAGCCGGCAGTGCACGCATGGGACACAGGGACTTTCTCCGGTGCCTCTTGCCTTGTTACTGTTACCATACTGGGTGGACATTTGACCTTACTAGTCTGCAAAGTGCTTTGATCGTAACTACTGACTATTTTGCGCTTTAACTGTGTCCAGTCCAACACAGAATAATGATGATATTGTGGGCCTGCTTTGAAAGTCTTGAAAGGTTGTTTAAGAAGACTTTTTAAACAATCCAATTAATTTAAAAAGGCAGATTATTTCTTCAAGTATTTTACAGTATCAGCCCTCAGAAAAATAGATCTGTACATCTCACAGCACAGCTTCCATACCGTGAAAATTGCTTGAGATGAGCTGTACATTTGTGTATACCTTTTTATAGTCACAATTTTAGTGGTCATATGTTCAATACCCTTGAGAGGTTAAGTGTCATGTTTCAGCCAATTTTAAAGCTTGCAAATCTTTTTGTTGTTGCACTGCAGGACAAAAGCAGATATCCTGAGAGGCCACTAGCTCCCACTTGTTGGTAAACTCTACTACGTGCTCTACAGAAGATTTCACAGCTGCCACTGAAAAAGACTAATGCCTGGAGCCCACTTAGGGTGCTAATATAGACTCTACCTTGACATAATCTCTACTGCTAAAAGCCTAATTTGAAAATATTCTTCGCTGATAATTTACTCATTGTAAAAAGTAGTCATTTTTGGGAGGGTAGGAAGAGCACAAACAGGGTATCTTCTTCCCTTTGATTCTATAAACATATTTGTATAGATTCTAGTTTAGAACAAGTCCACCTTCTGCTTTTTTAAATCAGAGTCCAGAAAGAATTTGCTATTATAACCCAGCAGGAGAAAAATCAATAAACGTTAAACTTGTCTCTCTCAGTGCCTGCTAGACAATGTTTATGAAAAATGCTGACACCAACAATATGCAGGGAGTCCATGCTTATCTGTAACAAAACAAAACAAAACAAAAAAAAAGAATGCGTTATTTTTCCTGTTAACATGCATTCTGTTTCAGAAAATTGGTATCCTGGATGAGAGAACACTTTTTCAACTCTCCCGGTTGATTACTTGGCAACAGAAGTTAGGAAAGATTTATCAGCATAATTAATTATTTTTGCCTTGCATACAGTACACTGATGCCATCTACAGACTTGTAAAAGCATCCCTAAATGCATACAATCCACTGTATGACACTTTTCTTCTGGATATTAATTAATATGTTTATTTCACTGACTGTGACTGGAATACTAATAGCTTAGCCACTGGAGATCATATCCCCCTTGGCTGAAATAAAATAAAAGGCTCTCACCAGTTTGGCAGAAACTAAATCATGCCCCAGAACAGTTTTTTTGTTCTTAAAATATCCCCTCTCTGGCCTACCTTTGCAAACCAAATTATTTCTTCTAATTTTGCTGCACAAACAAGCTGTTCCCTCTATGTGCAGATTATTTGTTTTGTTTGATTCAGACAGACTGAGCAAACCCTTCTGAGGGTTAAATTGTTCTGCTACATCATATATGTAATTTCAACACACCCTCTCTTACTTGAGGTTACCCCAACAAAAGACTTTTCCTGATGAAGGCCAAGACAGCCCTGCATTACATTTACAATCTTAGATCACTCAGACCTTTGAAAGATTCCTCTTCCACTCATTTATCTTTGTTTTATGACTGTTTATTTCTGGAAATAGCATCCTAAATCCAGGCATTGTCACTAGCTCATTCCTAATGATACTCTTTATTGACATTTTTAGTGAAATTGGCATTGGAAATATACCATCTGCTGTACAACATTTGATGACAGGAGGAGGCTCTACCTGACATTTCAGAGACATGACTGCATGAATGTAACTGCAGCGCTCTCCTGGCTCTGAGGTTATACTTCAATAAAATTATGTAAATAAATTTACTACTCTTTACTACTAGCCATGATATGAGCTTCTTGTAAAGTAAAACCTTTCACAATCATTATATTCACAACCTCTTTTTCTGTATGGGTAGAAATGTGAGAAAGGGACAGCAGCACTGCAAGCAAGCAGCACAGGCATATGTAAGGCAAATTGCACCTGATCCTTCTGATAGTTATCTGTGATGATGGCTCTGTGGATGAGGGGAGAAAAATGAATGCTGTAGAACACGACTTAAGCAAAGACTTTGAAATGGCCTCGTATAGTAT
The DNA here is from genome assembly GCA_024733675.1 of Psilopsiagon aymara. Lineage (NCBI taxonomy): Eukaryota > Metazoa > Chordata > Aves > Psittaciformes > Psittacidae > Psilopsiagon > Psilopsiagon aymara. Next base: position 41,612 of record JANRGW010003602.1, read on the forward strand.
CCTTATAGCCAGGCTAGTGAAATATGGTTTGGGTAAATGCACTGTAAGGTAGGTGTAAAATTAGCTGCATCACTCGGCTTAATGAGTTGTGATCAATAGAAGAAAGTTTAATTGGAAACCACTTCAGTGGAGTCAATGGTGGGGTTGATAATGTTTAATGGCTTTACTAATGACCTTAACAGTTAAAGGAAATGCATGTTCAGCAAGTTTGTGGATGATGTCAAATTGTGGAAGAGCAATCAACCTTTTGGAAGCAGGTCTGTAATTCAGAGGCATCCTCACAGAGTAGACAAATGGGCCTTTGATGTTCAAGAAAGGCAAATGCAAAGACCTGCTGCTGGAAGAAATAACCCACCTCCAGTACAGGCTGGGGAGCTGATGGGCTGGAAAACAACTCTGCAGAAAAACATGTGGGAGTTCTGATGGACAACAAGATCAATGTTATCAGTATGCCCTTGCAGTGAGGAAAGCCAGCAGCATCCAGGGCTGTATCAGCAAGACTGGAGTCAGCAGAGCAAGGGAAGTAATTGATTCTGTTCAGCACTTGTGAGACCACATGTGGAGTGCTGTGTCCAGCACAGGAAATACACACACATACTGGCTCTCCAAGATGGTCAGGAGCTGGGACACAAGATGTGTAAGTACAGTCTGAGGGAGGGTGTAGACAAGACAGAGCTGGATTCTTCTGAGAATTGCATAGTGAAAGGATAAGCAACAACAGGCACAAGATGAAATGAAGGAAATTCCACAAGAAAAGGTTAGACGAAATTTCAGCAACCACAGAAACAGATTGCTTAAGGAGGCTGTGGACTTTCTGCCCTCAGAGATGGTCAGAACTCAAATGAACATGATCTTGAAAAACCTGGCATAAGCTGCCCCTGCTCAGAGCTAGGTGCTGGACCTCTGGATGACACTTTCAATCTAAATTACTCTGCGAGTCTTAGGTGGGATTTCTGATGAAACTTGATTTTTTCTGTATAATAAAACTATTTGTATCTCCAATCTGCATAAGCTGTACGTTCATTTATATACTTAATACATGCATAATTATTTCACAGTTTACTTAACATGACTTATGTAGTTCTTTTTCATGACTTATTCTTGCAGTTGCAAGACAAAATCATCAGAATTCAAGTGTCAACTAAAAAGTTAAAGAATTTGGAAAACAATCTAATTTGACTACTATTTCCTAGATCATGTAATGACTATAGCTTACAAATGCCTCAAGCTAGTCTTAATATATCACAGCACCCATGCATCTTGTTTATGAAACAGAACCAAATTACCCTTTTTCATGTTTAGTGAAAACATACCTAATTTTTCAGTGTTACATGCTTCAGTCACATTTTATCTGTTAAAGAGATGCCTCTATTTCTGCTAAGACTTTTAGCTAGGCAGCTCTATAGAAGAGTTGGTTTCTTGGTATGCATTCTGAACATACAGACATTACTGTGGGAAAGTGCACCACAATAGCCTATACATTAGTGCCGGACCCCTGATTATTAAATCTTATGTAAATGTTAGCAGATTAAAACAAAACAAAAAAAAAAAAAATCCTAATCATCTGAACTAAACTAAAATCATCAGTTTATCCCATTTTGTGTGACTCCATGTTGCATTTAACAGTAAACTGCTGGATTTAAGAGGTCTAAGAAAACAAGCGGCTCATATAAGCTGAGAACTCATTAGTTGGAAATAAAAGAAAACCCCGAATGCATTAGTTGAGCACAAGAAAATTAGATAAAGGGACCACAAAGAAAAGCAAGCATAGGAGAAAAAAAAAGTCACAATGAAAACCCCTTCTCTGGAAAAATGTGTACAGTGTTGAACATCATCCCCATGCTGGAGAGATGAATTCAGTCAGATCGAGCATGGCTGTCAGGAAGATAAACTGAAGATTAATGCCACCGCATCAAAACATACATCAAGAGGATATTTTTTTTTAATCTCAGGAACATCTAAAATGGAAGGAGTAAACATCCTATAGGTTGTTACAGTTCTCTCTTAGAGAGAATTATTTAAATAGAAGCAAAATGTTAGCAAAGGAAAAAATACTGTAAACTGATAGTGAAAGAAATGTAATGGAAATTAAGATGCTATTAACCATTAGAAAAACACAGTTAATAGTCTTTAAAGCATGAAATGCCGGAAAAAGGACTAATTAGTTTAAAGTGGAACTGCTTTTAAGGGCAGCAGGGCTACCTAGACCTGGGTAAGGGGTTAAGACCTCACTCAGAGATTGGCTTTACAAGAATGTGCATTTTACAAAATCATTAGAGACTTTTATAAATTTCAGTCAAAATGGAGGGAGCTGTAAGGATAGAATCTGAGAGGGAGATCAAGAATGCTCTTACATGGAAAGGATTTGAAAAGAGAGTACAGAAAAATATAGACTGAAATGTCCAAAAGTAATAAGCGTGTGCAGGTAACATTTTTCTTTAAATATACTTTGTGTAACACAAAGCACTAATGCCAACACCTTCAGAGTAAACTAGAAGCTATCTGGGGCTTTGCACTGCTAGTGCCACTAGCAGTTCCACCCTTGTCCTATACTTCCTCATAGTGTACTGATAATGACAACTAATTCTGCACCTTTCATCTCTAAGCGCATCCACATAGAAAAGACAATAATCAGATAGTTATTAACCAAACAGTCCCATTTCTTTATATCATACTATTATGAAGTGTGAGCTTTCTTAATACATTCCATTTTTATAATTGCCCTAAAATTGTATTTTATAATGATCAACCTATGGAACGGGATGTTTTGTTTCCTATGGCAGAGTAAAGAAGAAAACAGTTAATTTTTCCCAGTTTGGATAGCGTTTGGTGAATAAGTGTATATATATGCAATTAGAATATATGCATGAAACAAAAGGGTACTAGCATATATAACCTTTTGGTTTTATCACATTACATTGTGAAAGACTTAAATTTAGCTGGCAGAGGTACAGCTCATATGATTTAAAGCAACTGGGGTATATGTGATGAGAGAGATGATGCATGAACATGCAAAAATTTAATATAGCACAAATGTGAAGTGACTGTTTTCATTAACTGTACATTCAGAAAAGAAAAGCTGTCCCTAAAACACATAGGCTAGCCAGTTAATTAAAACAAACAAACAAACAAAAAAAAAAACCCAACATACAAAAATGATTATGAAGTTAGACAATTCAGACAACGTCACTTGGTAAGAACCAATACTGAGAACAGAGCACTAATGCATCCCATTTGCATAATGAAGTCTGTGAAAAATTAAAAGAAGCCAAGAAATTTAAACTGAACTTAAAAAAAATTACCCAATTTTTTAGAGTCAGAAATGCAACATAATCTTCAGACCTGCACAATAATACAATAAAGGTTGAAGTTCCTGCACTGGGCAGATTCAGACTAAAAACTGACATTTCTGGTGGTCAAACTCTCCTTGTGATCAGAAGAACAGAGGCACTTCTGCTTTCTGAAATTCAAAACATTAAAGTTACTATATAATATTTAAATACAATATTTTAAATCACATTTCAAGAATTATTTTTTTTTTAGTCAGAAAATTCCTCAGCCAGTAAATTATGAAAGGTAACACAGAAATTTTCCTATTTGGATTTGTTTGATAATTTATTTGTTAATGAAACAGAAAAGATGCAGCAAAACAACTACGAGGAAAGAAAAATATACAATACAAAAAAGAGCATGATTACCTGAAAAAGTGTAAAACAATTTCATAATTCAAAATCTTTAAGTAACCATAGATTCATGTGTTTTCTACAAACTGACCATAACCAGCATATGTTATCCAAATCAAAATACATATACATTTGAAAAGAAGATGGATATTTCTGCTGTTGACATTTTCACAACCATATTCTTATATGAGATCATTAAATTATATTTTTAATTCTTAAAGAGATTAGTGACTCTTTTATATAGCTTTTGCTCTATTTTTCAGTCTTTAATTAAATTTAACAAGGTCTTGAATCATAAGATTATAGAATCACAGAGAAATAGGACTCATTTAGGTTGGAAAAGACCTTCAAGAATATCGAGTTCAACCCTTAAAGTAACACTGACAAGTCCACCACCAAACTATGTCCCTAAGTGTTATATCTACACATCTTTTAGATACTTCAGGGATTGTGTCCTAACCACTTCCTTGGGCAGCCTTTTCCAGTGCTTGACAACCTGTCATGGGTTCAGCAGTAGCAGTCATTTTTCCCCTTCTTGGTAGTTGGTGCAGCACTGTGTTTTTGACTTGTG